>JBCJKH010014542.1:0-15630 GCA_039877255.1 Loriculus beryllinus | reverse complement strand
AAAGATTGAGTCACCTTCACCTGAGAAGGATTGTACCTCAGGAGATCAGGCAGACAGCTGCTTTCAATATTTATAGGTATGGGAAAAAATAGAAAATAGTATGAGACTAGGACACATGCCCATCCTAAGGGAGTTTGATGACTTTGATGAACGGAGATAAATGAGAGAATATTTGGGAACTATAGATTAACTACCTGTATTAAAAATTGTAGATAATACAAATAATAGCCATAATGTTCCCAGGTTCATTAAAAAAAAAAGAGAAAAAAGTAAAACCTTACATGCACATCTGCAGGCCAAAAAACATGAAAACAGCTAGGAGAAAACATTAACAGAGCACACAGTCAACCAGTGGAACCCTCAGCCACAAGACATTATCTTCCAATTGCTTGGCTATGATTGAATGAAAGGTTTTAAAATGGAAGCTAATTGCTGAGGCTGGAAAGGCCCTACTGGTTTGTGTCTGTTATCAGTTTTCTTACGCTTTCCTCAGAGGCATTCTTTAACTGGGCGTTGCTGCAAAGGGGATGTTGCAACAAGTGGACCTCTAGTTTGAGCCATCACAACAGTCGCATTTATGAGTTTGGGTTTTTTCTGAAGATACTGTTTCAATGTAGAGTAGCACAAAGGGCACACAAAACAAAAAAAAAATCCCAACCAAATCTCAGAATAAGATCTCAAGGGAAACATCTTAGGCTCTTTCTAGCTAATTCAAGAGTTACCTATAGCATATAAAGTAGTTCTAACCACACAGTTATTTTCATAATTGCAAAGGTTGGAAGTTTAATTAGACAATCAGAAGGAAGCCCTCAAGCCAGCCCATTTTCTTAAACAGCTTTACCTAGGCACTGGGAGCAGCATTGTGTAATGCAGCTATTTACTCTGAATAGCATAACGTTCCCTTATCTTTTTTACCCTGATTAATTTCCTGACTGAAGTAGCACATAAAACCAAGCTGGTTAGACAACGTGTCAGGAGCCACGTGTCCTATTCAAATTTGAAACGGATAGAGGCAGAACAGAGAGATTGGGTCTCTTCCCCTTTCCTTTCACATCTGTTCCAGGTGTGCCATGCTTCTACCATGACACTGTAAAGACCATCTTCAGAGCACAGTTCTTTCAAACATTGACTATGTGGGATGGATTTTTTATTTTTTTAATTTAATGGTCTTCAGGGATACAGAGTGAGGCTTGAAAACAGAAACACAGTGGAACTGGGGCTTGTGATGCAACTGAGAATCTGAAAGCCTTGATGGCCTCACAGGAACCACTGGTGCAAGTGGGAGACCATCGTATGAGGCCCTGGGCTACCTACCTTCCTCATGACATCTCGGGTTCAGTTGCCTCCCTCCCCAAACACACCTGCATGCGTGTACATGCTCACCCCCTTTTCAGGAATTTTACTATTGTTTCAGACAGAAAAGAGCGCATCCAAATTCTGCCAGGGCCTCCACAGATCAGCAAGGAGGGATGAGGGTTATACTGCTGAGGACGAGCAGCAAGTCGCAAGTGAAATGAGCCCCACTGCCGAGCACCAGGGTCTGACCATGGATAGGGGAGAACAAGCAGGCTCCGCGGGAAGGCTCTGGACTGCCTCCAGTCCTCACCAACCTCCCCATGGACACCAGCCCCCAGCTGACTTTCGGCAAGCCATAGTCACTCTGTACGTCTGCTTCCTCCCGCAGAGCATAAACAGAAGCAGCTGGGCCCAGCTCCGCTCCGTCCCACATCTCGCCTTGCCATTTGCACCCACGCGCAGCAAGCGGTACCCAGCTACAACAGCGGCAATGTTTTCCACACACGTGACCGAGGTGCAAACGACAACCCGAGGCGCTGGCACATCCACCACCTGCCAGGCTGGGCCCCGCTCACCCCACCTTCCCCTCCTCCTCCAGCCCCTCTCCTCCGCAGACTTCTGCTCCTCTCCCCACCCTGTCCCCATGGAGGAAAACAACCTCCCTTTCGCGGGGCTTGTTTTCTCCTAAGTAGCAATCAACCATCCTCCCCCCGCCGCACAGCAGCCTGGGAACAAAGCTTGCTTTCCCACCCTCGTTACCTGTTTTGCTCCCTCTGGAGTCCCCCATTTCCCTGACAGTTTCCAGCAACATTTAACCTCAACATTTAAAATCCCTGATGGCAAAGCATGACATTCAATGCACAGCCAAAAGTTTGCTCCACCTCAGCCCCACTCATCAGGCTTCCCCAGCTGCACAGCATCCCTAATTAATTGTACCCAGTAAGGTCCCTACCCTGGACAGTCCCCACAGGAGCAGCTTCAGGACTGAATTCAGTGGGGTTTCACATCTTTTTCTTTTGCGGAGGTGATACTACATTGCCAGCTACGCTTTTTTACCATATGCAACACCAACACACTGGCAGTTAACGAGCTACAACACAGAACCACTTGGCAACACACAGAAAATGGGCAGAAAATCCTCAAGCAAGAGGAGGAAAAGTAAATAATGCAATGAATTGTTCAGTATTAAGCATGCAAGAGAAAAATGTAAAGGAGAGGCTGCAAGAGAGTAAAGGTGCTCTCCCAGGCCTAAGCGTAACACCAAGGAGAGGAACCTCACAAAGGAAAGCAGCCGCTGCTTAACTATCAGAAAGATGAGGCACCCAAGTAGTTTCTGGAGAGCAGCAGACGTGAAAAACCAGCCCAGTTTTCGTGTCAGTTCCCCACTTGAAGTCAACTAATGTGACTGTCTGCCCTGGCTAGGGATTCAGGAGCCCATGAGGTGCCTTCCAGTCCTGTGGGACCTCTGAATTTGTCTGTCCCAGATGTTAACTACAATATGGACAATACTCATTTGCAAAAATCTTGGTGTAACTGTACCAAAAATATCTGCTGTGGGCAGCAATGCCCTGGAAAGCAGAGGCTCAGGCAGCCTGGCTCTGCCATAGTGTACTGGTACAAGGAGCTGACGAAGAGGAGCATAAACAGCAGTGGATTCAAGGTGGGAAAACCAAGTTTTGTTCCTGCTGCAGGAATGAAGTTTGGAGCTGTCTTCACTTGTAACACCACATAATTCTAGGTGGCTGCAGATTTATTACTGTATTTTTCCAAATTTGGAAGGCTTCACTTTTGACCACATAAAAGAAAGAAGCTTTTTCCTTTTCTCAGTATGACCTCCATTTTCTATTCTGAAACAAAATCCATTATAGCAATGCCTGGAAATACAAAACATCTAATAATTTTTCCCCAAGAATTCCTTTGAATTCTGCAATAGATTTGGCTTGGCCACAGCCCCCCTCCCCGCCTCTAGCAAGAGAAATCGCTTGCAATATTCTTGACTTTTGAAAGATAATGATGGTTCAGTGTTCCCTGCAGTGATTTCTCATGTTATCAATTTGATTTGCAATCACAGCTGAAGGCCTATACCATGAATTACTTACCAATTAAGTAGTGCTTGCATGTAGGCTTTGTATTTTACACCTTGACAGTTATTACTGTCAGAAGCTAGCTAGAGCTTTGACTTGAATGGGAATTATCAAATACTGAACAGTCTGAAGCAGAGACTCAAGCTGACTTGGACAGAAGACATAACAGAGATAAGTTTGCTGCTAACATTTTATCTTGGGTGGGATTAACAGCAGGAGAGACAAAATCAAAATATCCATATCTTCCTTGCTCTGTAACAGTAGACTTTTTAATCCTCCCTGAAGACATCTAGAAATATTATTTATGTCATGGAACAGGTATTGAGGAAGATAGCTGCCCTCTGCCACAACTAATACGATTAATATCCTTGCATCATCTTCTCCCCCCTCGTCCCCCCCCCCCACCAGTTAGGGAGAGAAGAGAGTGATGTCACTGCTCTAACCACATCGCATTATTATGTACCTTTGAAACAGAAAAATACGTATGAAAAAGAATGTGAAGAGATTTTATTATTTATTGGAGATTCGTGCCTCAAACCCTTGTCAGTTCAGGATCCCCAGAGTATCCCATGCGTACTCTCCACAACCACATTTAGGACCCAAGAAATTCTTCTCTATCCCAGCAGAGACAGAGCAGTTGGACTATTCGTTTTGCTGCAGTTAAACTCTTTAGTAAGCACAGTGTCCTTGTACTCAGCCAAGCACTGAGAAATGTTTCATTTTTTCACTTGTTTCCAGAAGTATAGGAGAAAAGGTCTTTAACACATTTACTAGAAATTCCCTTTACTTGTTCCATTGATTTCAGACACAATATATGCAAATTTAGGTACTTTATCAGTGTCATAAGGCCTACTATCTACTGAATTTCAAGTCTGGGGTAACTCCCAGCAACCAAATACGTTATTTAATAATAATTCTGTCATCAAGTGAAATCTTTCCCCAAGATAGATACTGAAAGCAGCCTGCCCACATAGTAAAAAATAGCAAGGTACTTATACTTTCTCAGAGGCTTTTCAACAGGGTCAGACCTGTGAAAGTGGCTATTACAGTGCTTTTATTTCATCTAAAATATTGAGCAAGATTGCTTACAGCAGAGGATTAAGTGGGCTTCTTATTTTGTTCACACTCTTGCTCTACACTGTTCCATGATCCTGCATTTTCTCTGTAATCCTCACCCAAAGTAGAATATGAAAATATCAGGTTTTTCCAAAATGAATACCAGGAGTTGTTGACCAGATGATAAAGATTTTAATATTCATAAAACCATAATGTCAAAAAAGAACATCCTGCATGAGAATGTTTCCAAGTCATACTTGTCATTCCTAAAATGCATGCAATACTAGTAGGAAAAGTCTTGCTCTCTCCTCTCTCTGACATGAGGTAGACACAAAAGACTGAGAATTACCTGCTGGAAGTGTTCAGCTACTCTTTTTTTTATTCTTGTCTACGCTGGCCAGCAAGCCAAACCAGTTTTGATTTCCATCTCTTATTTGTACATTGTTCAATCAGGCATGGGCCAATTCCACATTAAAAATAAATATGCTATGTCACCATCATGAACTGCACTGGCCAAAACCATAACGTGTTGCTGATTAAGGCTGTGCAAATAGAGCATTCCCTAAAGCAAGTAGAATGGGCACCTGTACTCATGGGAACTGAGGAAGCAGCCAGTCTGGCACTTCAGCAGTTCTGATGACCCTGCAGAGGATTATTAGCTCCTAACTTTGCAGTGGAAAGACCTGAGCCTCCACAGCCTACAGGGGAGAAAAAAAAAAAAGGCAAACCACAGATGCAGGTGATGGTTTTAGTCATGGTTTTCCACACCACAAGGAGACAAATGTATGGCAAGGAATCTCGTCCATTTCTACACCAGCAACCTGTAAGGTACTGAAAGTGCAGTTCCCCAAAGTACTACAATATAAATACTTCACCACTAGCCTTCTGCACTCCAAGGGCTAGTCTTCACTTAGCTCCCCCCATCTGCAGTTCTTCCAGTAGGATACTGCACGGCAAAGATCAAAAACTTAACACCATCCTATATATGCCTCTGCGCTCTGCATCTGCCAGTGTTGCACTGATTTTGATACAGTAAGCAGTGGGCTTGTGGTATATGTGTGCTATTGGAAGTCAAGAAACCTGAGTTCAGTTTCCACTCTAACATACGTCTTCTGTTTATAACTAAAAGCTGCACTAATTTAACTTAAAATTAATTTTTAAACTCTGGCAAGAGACTTTGTACAGATGCGTATTTCCATTTAGACTGAGCTTTTTCAGATGCAGATCAAACTTGGGAACTTGAAATGAACCTGATTTACACTGCAGTAGACTGGATTTGCAGAGTTCACATCCGAATCCACTCAATTCATATTGAATCTATTTAATCTCCACTTTTAGTCTCCAGTCCCTGCTTTCTGTGCCTATTTAAGTGTTAATCTCTGTCTTTTTTATATAAAGAAATTCACATATTCATGCAAAAAACGAGAAATGCAGGTAGAGATTTTATAACCCTTCCCCAAATTGTGCCATGAAATGAATAGTTAAAAATCATCACAAAATATGTTGATCTACTTTCTTACCTATTGTAGGGAAACAGTAGTAATTTCAATTTCTTTCAAAATACTTCAGTTTCTACAAAAGCTGTGTATAAAATTTGGGAGTGAAAGAAAAACAAAATACCAAATATTTATTTTCATTTACTTGCACACTCTGTTTCCTACTTTAACCCAATCTCTTTGCCCTGGTCACACCTCCACTGCATTACTTTCCTTAGGCGCTGGCCACCTCTACCATATGTTCTCCAAAAGCCTCCTGTCCACATTATTTTCACTGGTATTTTAATTTGTCTCCACCTTTGCCATTTTCTCTAGGGCCAACTTTGGTCATTCAAAGCAAACGAACCTTACTTCCCACAATTTCAGATCTTTTCAATGAGCTTTTGACCCTCTTTCAACCTTGCATCCATGTATTTCTTTATATGCCACTGCACCACTTTTTTTCCCCCCAAGAAGAAAACCAAACAAGCAGTGTAGTTTCATCATTTTGCAAGGCCCTCCTTCACTCTGCTGGTCTGAAAGATAGGAGCTTGAGTCTCGGAGTACCTTTCTTAAAGACAAACTTCAGTCTTCCTATCATTAGCCTTGAGCAGTCATCAACACCTGCACAACAGCAGATCTGAATTTCTCTTCTGGAAACCTTGTCCTCCCACAGTCCCCATGACACTGGTCCTCGTTAGTCACTTCCACTGCATCCTCTTATCCCCTTCTTTCTACCCTGCCTCTCTCCAGTCACAGTTTCTAGGAAGATTTGCCTGGCCTTCACTGCCTCTCCTCTCTGCAGGGCAATGACACAACCCATACACCCAGGTCTAGCAGGGTAGCTTCCCCTGCAACTTCTCTGCTGCACCAAGTAAAAGTCTCAATCTCTGTCTAGCTTGCCTATATGTGTAAGAAAGTTCAACATGGGTAGAAACAGCCTTTTAGCCTTCCCTGAGGTGATCCTTGTTATCTCTCTCACCAGTCATTTTGGGCCATCCTTTTTGTCTGATCCACTGGCCTTTAGCTAGACCTTGACTTTATTGTTCTAGGTCCTCTTATTAATACTAAGTAGTCCCTGCAGAGTCACACCAAACAACCAAAAACACAGCCTTCCATAAGCCTTTGTACAAATGTAACATGGACCCTCTTATAACACCAGTAAGATAAACATGTGCCACCATTTTATGTATGCAGCTTTGATTCACTGGTCCCCTACAGGATTCTGCTGCAAAGACCAATTGATCATTAACTACATTTTGTTCATAAGCTCCTTGGGAAGGCAGCATATTTTGTTGTCTGCCTGTGTATTGCCTAGAGCAATAAGGTCCCTTCACACCATTGCAGTGTCGATAATATATACTCCCAACTGTGCTAGGTGCTATACATACATACAGCGACACGTAGTAGATTGGCACTACCACTTTTTTCTTTGTTGTCTGCTAGTCTAGGTAACAGATGATCACAAACAGAAGAATAAATGACCTTGCATTATATAATTTCACTTCCCAAACAGTTGAAACCAACACATATTTGTAAGCAATTTGACTGGAAAATGGGAGAGACACTCGACCAAACCTCAACCCTCTTACAGTTTCCTTTAATATAGCCTATGCAGACCACAGAACAGGCTGTAGAAAGGTTCAGAGCTATGCTTACTGCAGCACACACAGCCTGCAAGAGACCAGGAGCACTCCTGCCATGCCCAGCGTCACCTACAGGAGCTACTGGCCAGCACTGCCAGGTGTACAAGCAAGTAGCTCATACTCACTCTTTCCAAACTCCTCCCAAGCATGAGATCAACTTTTCATTCTTACCCAATGCATAGATGTTTGCCAGAGATTAAAACAAACATTGCTGTGGTTTCTGTTAGCATCAGATCAGGAAGACTGTTAGGTGCTAATGCTTGACATGGTAGCTCCATCTGCAAAGTTACCTCTCCTCCCAGGTGATCATCTCAGGGTGTTCCAACCCAAGCCATTCTACGATTCTATGATTTGGTGATTCTTAGGGGCTTTCATATATTTGTGCCACTGCTATTTTTCATGGTGCCTTTCATCCAAAATCATTACATTGCAGTCAAAGACACAGCCACCGGGAAAACCCTCAATTCAATAGTTCCTGTGCTGCAGGGCAGAGGTTAAAAGCAAACCCTCCTGGTACCCAGCCCTTAGTTGGCTGCATGACACCTCCTGAGCTGTGCAGCAGAAGCAGATCTGGGATTATCTTTGAGTTATTGATGAAGTTACCACAATTCTATTACACTCCCCTCCCTGCTCCCTCCCCTCCGTCCCCCAGTCCCCCTCCCAGCCCCGTTCCTGGAAGCAGGAATGTAAAAGGTCTCACACACTAGCAAGATGCTCCCCATCTCCTGCTGCCTGCAGCAGAGGGTGTGACAGCACATCTCTGCCATCATCAGTTCTGGAGGAACATCCCCACGGGAAAAGCATCTGCACAAATGCAATTCTCTGTTTGATGCCCTGATCACTGAAAAAGCTATTGCTCCTCTTCACATTACACTGGCTTTTCACTGTATGATGGAAGAGAAGGGAATCTTATCTCAACTGAAGCAAATGCCAGTTCCAGGCTGCTGCTTTCCTTAAAATACCCTCATACACACTTTCAGGCAGGCAAAGATGTTTCACAGACACAGGCCTGCTTCTGAACTCATTCCATCAACATTAAAGAGGAATTACTCCAGCAGAGGCAAAACCAGTGTAAAACAAGCACAAGTGGGATAAGAATCACATCCTTCATTTCAGCCTGTGTAGCCTTTTTCCCCCCTTACATAAGCCTCAACACCCCAAGTTCAAGGCAAAATCTCACAATATTTCTATGTTATCCTCAGTAATGTGACAAGAGCAATTACAGAGTCCAGGGAAGCTAAGTAACACTACTAAAACAGTGGGTGGTCTAATGGCTTGAATAGCTTCTGTTCACTAACATTGTAGTGGGAGTCCCCCAGACTCCCACTTTGTACCCTAGGTAATTCAACCACACTCTGCAACACTGGCCTTTTTTGTCTGTGACATCCTGGCAGCAGCACTGCTTAGCTGACTTGAGACATACCCAAGTTCTTTCAGGTGGTCTGCAAAGTTAACTCACCCTTAAAATGTTTGTCTTTGGTACCCACCATACCTCCTTTATTCTCCATTTCAGTCAAAAGCTCTAGGCAGAAGCACACTGAACATACTGCAAGGAAATCTGCTCAGAGACAGCTATTCCAGGTGCAGAGGCTTTTGCTGAGTACAGCATTATTTGGGGTATTCTCTGGAAAAAAATTATCTACTTTTACAGTAAAAGAGCCATTTGCCATGTGCAATTCGCTGAAATACTTTGCCACAGCAAAGTCTGGTCTAAACATGTTGTTGGCCAATAAAAGGGGGGAAACACGCTGCCAGTAAACATTTGCGTGGTATGTCTTTGAAGGCTTCAAGGCAGACTAAATGGAATAATTGTGAAGACGTATTATTTATAATACAACAAATCTTCCCCACAAGATATAGGTCTCCATTAACCTAGTACCCAACTGCTTTTAAGTGCATTTTTTAATGTGTTTACCCTGCTAAGGGAGTTATGTTTTATTATCTCCATTTTGCATTTGGGGAATTGAGGTACTAGGAGATTAATAGATTTGCTCGAGGTTACATAGCAAATCTCCAGCAAAGCACAAATGCAGACCAAGTGTCCCAGATTGTTCTTCTCCACTGGATGTATCCATCGATATGCCAGGACACATTAAAACATCAAAGGTCTCTTGTGATGTGACTTTTTACTGTATAAGAAGAGACCAATCTCCTGCAAGCAGGAAACATTGTACTGGAGTCCACAGAAGTTTGTCTGCTTACACGAAAGCTGAAGCAAAGCCTGGAGTTGTTGATGGAATATCCTCATTTTTCCAGCTACCCAGTACATTCAACCCAAATTCACAACTGTTTTTTCACTGATGAAATCTGCTGCATCTGGCAAACAACCTATTCGCTGATAAGAAGTCAATGACACAGTCTTATATTTCACATACTATCATATGGATCATGAATCATAGGATAGGTTGGAAAGGACCTTAAGATCATTTAGTTCCAACCCCCCTGCCATGGGCAGGGACATCTCACACTAAACCATGCCACCCAAGGCTCTGTCCAACCTGGCCTTGAACACTGACAGAGATGGAGCATTTACCACTTTGGGCAACATACAACCTATGTGGAAACCCATCAGGCAGGAGCATGTGGGGTCAAGGCCTCAGCCCCCTGGCAGGTGCATGCTCTGCCTGCCAGGGTCATCATGTAAAATACTGATGCTCCTCCCTTTTGATCTTTCAGTGTCTGTTCTAAAATGAGTCCTGTGCATATAAATGAGTCTCCCCAGGTGAGACATCTGTGCTCTGAGCAGAGGCATTTTGTGTTGGTTTGACTGGACCCAAGGCTCCCAGAAGGTGGGTTTTTCTTATGGCCATTCCCTATGTACTGCCTTAAGGACCAGCACTCACACAGACGGATGTTCTCTGTTCAATTTCATCCTATCCACTGCCTGCAAAGGGAGTTCTAATCTGGATGCCCCTGATGAGAGTTAGACTCCAGTTTTAGTATGGGAGTTGACAGTTTGGGTATCAGAAGTGGATGAGCTGGTGCTTGCCTCATGTTTTATCTTTCATTTAACTCTTTTCTATTTTTGTCTGGACCATTAGAGAACCTAGTTTCCATCCTGAATTTTTTGCAGAATCATGGGTCATTGAGTACAAATACTATGTGACTTATTTCTTTCTTCATGAAGACTCTTGTTCCCCAGCCTGTAAGTAAGCAAAACCCAGGATTCTTTTCTTGCAAACTGTATTTTAGTTGTTCATCAAGGTTTTCATAATCTGCGTGTGTACTGGGTATATTAATAATGTAATTTGATATTAAAGTTTAGTTCATGGTCTCCGTTTCCTTAATGAGATTGGATGGTATTTTATTTCTTGATTTAAATTATTGGTTCTGGATGTCAGGCTTCTGAAAAGAAATGATTGATTGGTAATGCAGAATGGTGGATCAAATCAATGGAATGAAACCAAGTGTGTATTTTACACATTAGGTGAGAGTTGTACTGGTCTGACCTCATTCACACTCAGTTCTATGCTGCTGCCCTTTCACTGATGTAATGGAGTTAGTCCAGACTCACACGTATGTGTGCAGGGCAGAGCACAGAGAGAAGGAATGGATGTCTCTGTTCATCTTTGGCTGTGGATGGGTGCATGAGGAGAGGGTGGGTGTTGCTGCACTCTTGTGTGTCTTCACCCTGAGAGGTGCCTGTGCCCTGACACTCCAGCAGGATCCCTGAGCACGAGCTCTCAGTGTGATCCTGAGCTGCACCCTTCCCACAGGAGTCAGGCTCCCCTGGGCTTGGAGAGGAAAGAGGAAGAAGAAGACCCTCACTGCTCCTTGCCTGGTATTTTCCTAATAGAGAGTGACATGCTGATTTTTCTTCACCTATTTTACACCATTAAGGCACCACATGAAGGCCTTAAGGTAAGCATAAGAGACAAACACTTGAGTTTTTTGGAAGTGACTTTTTTTTTTTGGGGGGGGGGAAGATGTTTTCCTTACATTTTGTGCAGCACTAAGCCTTTGGATTAATAGTACTCATTATAGTGATAGTAACTGTACGCCCAGAACTGCAACTGCAGTCCAGCTGTCTCAAAAATTTAGACCTGGCTGAAAATAAATGGATTTGGTCTCAGTCTGAGTTTCTTCTACTTGGCCCCAGGCACGGATGGAACTAGATGAGCTCCTTGCTTTTTGTAGCTCAATAGGATTAACTTAATTCAATAAATTCCATAAAACCCCTTGCTGTTTCTTGACCATGAGCTTTATTTTACTCAATACATCTCTTCTACTACTTAGATTTTTATAACCTTAGAAGCAGTGCCAGAATCAGGAGTTCCGTTACCCCAGCTGATGTTGCAAAGCACATTTATGTATTGATGACTAGTTGTTCCTTTTCAGATATTTGGTGTGTTCACTGAGGGTGACAAAAACATTGTTGAGTCAAAATTGTGTGTGTGCTGGAGATGTTGTTTGTGTTCGGTGTCAGCGAGAAATGTGATGGTACAGGGTAATCCTTTCAGGCTGGCCCTGTGCAGGCTGAGAGCTGGCTGCTTAATGTGCTACTTGTTTGTCCACTGTAATGGAAGACATTTGGGGAACCCTAAATCCATCCTAATGCATCTTTTGTGGACAAGTTGTTATTATGTTATCTCAGTTAATATTTGTGCAGTGCTGATAACATTCTGCTTGCTTCACAGAAATAAAGACAAAGTCTATGCCTTGAAGAGCCTGCAAATTAACGTCTCCACAGAGCTCAGCAGTCTTGTGGATTATAAATTGCAAGGACAGGCCTTAAAATAAAGCAATAAGGTGATGTGGGGAAATGTTGTACCAAGTCGTGTAGCAGCCATTAAGCTTCTGATTAGGTAGTCTTGCTATTTCTGTATTGATTTTAGAATTATTTTCTGCTGTTTAGATGCAGATATTGCAAGCATCGCATTTCAGAATGAAACAATAGTAGTAGATTGTGGAAGGCAAGGCCAGGTGAAAGTTTCTTGCAGGCAAACTCACATAAAGAAAAGAAAAAACACTACCACTGCAACTTCATTCCTAGGATACAGGACCTAAGCTTCTTGCACTAGTAGAAAGTGGAAAATAGAGATAATAATGGAAAATTCCTGAGTTAGAGCCGTAAGTATTGTTTCTTCTCCTACTCTTTGTTCCCCAGACTGTAAGGTATGGAAAAGTCCATGTAAGCTACCTCTTAATTTAATATCAGTTTGGTCTTGGATGTGATAATACACAAATCTCAGGTGATGATTATAATGAGGTAGGGGACAACCTAACTCATACTTTCTTCTGCATTTCAGCTTGTTTGATGCTCTTTGATTTCCAATAATTTTGAAAAAGTTTTTTTGAGGAGACTTCATGGACTTACACATATTTCCAAAATTTATGTATTTTTTTTGACATTTTTACCTCCTGATGTTTCTTTTGATTTTTCAAATTCTGGTTAGAGGCATTGAATCTTAGCATTGTCATTGTATAATGTGCTATTTACACTAACACTGAAGGATCCAAGCCAAAATGTAACAGCAATGAACAAATATCTGAATGCCTTCTCCCCAAGGGCACAGAGGCTTTAATAAATCAGGTGAAGGTACTGACTTCTTTGACACTGGTGCTGCCAACCAACAACACTTTGGGTAGCTATAGCCACCCGATCCTGCAAAGATTTCCGAGTTCTGCGTGCAGTTTCACCTTGTCCTTGGTCTGGCATGAGCTTCACTTGTTAATGACCAAGTGCTCTGTGTCCAGGCTTCCCTATCTGCAGCAGGAGATATGGGTATTGAGACTGCCCAGCTACATAACCATGAGGCAAGTAATTCTGGATCTCATTTAACTTGGCCATCCATGAGCTGGGCATCTAATTTGAGAGAAAGAGAGAGGTATCTCAGTAGTCAATTGAGAGAAATGGGAAGACAAGGAAGGGATAGTGCTTCATCTGAAGAGACATGTCTGAGGCAGGTAGAATAAATTATTTATCTTTTGAAGAGCTTCTCTCTTTCCACTGTGCTTTGGAGGAGCCTGGACAATTGTCTTAGATCTCAATCCTTATTTTTACACGGCTAAAATTATATGAGATCAATCTAATCTTCTGCTTATTTTATTATCTCAGATGGTAAATTCTTCACAAGGGAAGTAGTGCTTCCTACCCACTGGGGCAGTAACTAGTTTAATGGCTTCTGATTTCAACTGAGGCCTATAAATGACTGTAATAAAATAAAATTACTTTGCTGCTTTCTGTTCTTTCATTACTGATTCTTCAAGGTTTTCATCAGCTTTACAATATGGATTTTAAAATACCATGTTTCTGTGGGGTACAAAAATAAACCCTTACACAAGAAACAGCCACTGTTTTTGGGAAGACTTCTACTATTTGAAATAACTTATAAGTCCATTTGGCTGCTCAGATAACTGAATTGAAAATATTTGATTGATCCTTCAGGCCAATAGGCTTCCATAATTCATTCCAAGAGTTTTCTAAAGAGCAATGCCAGTTGCAGAATATTCAAACCTGTATACTTTTTATTGGTAGAAATGTTCTATCATGTTTACAAAGTTGGGCAGCCCTTGAACAGTAAAGGTACATTGGGGGGTGTCTCTACGTATTGTTGGAGAAAGACCCTCACAGTCCCTCCAACTTCTCCTGCTTGTCTTTCCCTTCCCCTGCTGGAGGATTACGCTGCAAAGCCTTTACTCACTTTTCTGGTTTATTGTTGTTTACTGATATTGAAAAAGACTGGAAAGTCTTCCCCCACCAGCCTTATTCCACCCTGTTTGGGCCTGGGATCGTTATTTGCTATTTCCAGCATTAAACAATATGACAGAATCATAGAACAGCCTGGACTGCAAAGTGACCTCCAATGATTCAACTTTTCATGGGAAATAGAGGCTAGATAAGATTATCTAGCACTCTGTCCAATCACATCTTGAAACATCCAGCAATGGGGACCCTGCCGCATCCCTGTGGAGGTTATTCCAGTGACTGTTCTCACTGTAAAAAATGTCTTTATTATGTTCAGATGAAATCTGTCCCAGGTCCTTTGGACCTTCTCCCATCTGTCTCCATCTTTCTTGAACTGTGGAACCAGAACTGGATACAGTGCTCCAGGTGCAGCCTAACAAGCACTGAATGTCCCTATTCTGCTAGCAATGCAGAATAGCCTTCATTGCTGCAGCTGTGCGCTGCTGACTCACATTCAGATTTTGTCCACCTTGAAACCTGGGACCCTGTCAGCAAGGTGCTCCACAGCCACAAAGATCCTAGTCTGTGCTGGGCTCTCAGGTTGTTTTGTCTGAGGTATAGGGCTTTGCACTTTCCTTTGATTCTGTCTTGAATTTTCAACTTATTTCTATTTGATCACACATATTTTTTAACATACAAATGTCTCCACAAAGACTTTGCCTCCTCTGTTCATCAGAGCAAAAACTTTCAGTAGCAGTGGGCAGATGGGACAAACAGCATCCTGAGTGTCCTGGGTGCCTCCTGGAGTTATACAGGTGACAGCTGTAGTACCTGTGGTCTGTGTGCAACAAGGATGGCTGAATGCGGGTGCTGATCATTAATGTCACCATGTTTGTATACCATATGTCATTATTAGCTGTACAAAATAATCTTACATTTTCTTTTCAAGTAAGCTACTTGCTGCTTAATGATGCTCTTCAGCCATTCCAAATGTACTGCTTTTCACATGGCTGTGATCCTTCTTTCCTTCATAGCTCCCTGGTCCTTGAAGAGGTGCAGTAGTCACAGGAGCAGACACCATTTTTAAAAGCTTTTCTCCTTTTTAATTTTTTATCCTCTGATTTTGTTTTCCTTTTCCATATGTCCTTATTTCAGCTGAGATAGAGGTGTTATTTTATTTGTTTTGTTTTGGTTTTGTTTTCTTTTTTTTTTTTTTGGTAGTAGTTGGTGCAGTGCTGTGTTTTGAATTTATCCTGAGAACAATGCTGGTAACACACCCATGTTTTATTTGTTGCTTATTAGCGTTTACCTCAATCATGGACTTTTCAGTCTCATGCTCTGGCAGTGACAAGGGGCAAGTGACAAGGGACAAGTGACAAGTGACAAGTGAGAAGAAGTCCTGAGGAAGCAGGGACAGGACACCTGACCCAAACTAGCCAAAGAGG
>JBCJKH010014539.1:3218-16124 GCA_039877255.1 Loriculus beryllinus | reverse complement strand
ATTAATAAGACCAGTGGCTTTGGATGCTTTGGGTTCTGCATGTCAACTTTCCATTACAAGAATTCAGTGGGGGCTAGGAAACAGGGCTCTGGAAACTAAACCCCTTAGGAGGGCCTGTTGATTGCCTAAAGGTGGAGTCCATCAAGGCCAATTTTTATTCTTTTTTGATGTAGAACATGATTTCTGATGAAAGCTTTTATTCAACAGCATTGGTAGGATGAGGCTGGGCTCCAACAATTAAAATATTGCCAGAGATATGTCCTGGAGTGTGCCAGGTCTGGTCTATGTCACCTTTATGACTCTGGGCAAAAAACTGCTTAGCCTTTGCCATGGAAGAACCGGAGTTTCCTTTAGTGTGAACTGTGCAAGTTCAGTTGTTTAAATCTGCAAGTTTTGATTGGTTTCTTTTCTTCTGCTGAATAAATCAAAGTAGAAAATAGCAGTAGCTTCTTGAATTTGTCAGTTGAGCTGATGTACTTTCTTCCAGCTGTGTCCCTAGTTTTTCTGTTATCATTACATGTTTAAACTAAGTGCATGGGGCTCCAAATAGCCTACTTACCTCCTTATTAAGTTACAGAGTTTTGCAGAAGCCAAGTGTCCAAGCTCTGCTGTCACTGAATAACAGATGAGTGCAAGTCCTTTATACTCTGAACATCACCACCTTTGTGCTTGTCCTGTGCACAGGACATGAGCGTGAAGTCTAAAATACACACAGAAAAAACCCTGGTAAAACAAAGAAGTTGTTGTAGCCTCACATAAATCAGAGCTGTGACTTACTCTTTGCATAATGGAAGAACACATGGAAATCGTACTCGGAGACAATATAATTCATCATACATTAGGTTCTTGTGTGTGGCCTAAGGTAATGCTTAGTGGAGCAGGGTGATGAATACTTCTTCTGTCCTATAGTTGCACACATACCCCCATGTTTTGGGGATTGCTCTGTGTTGTTTTCATCTTCCTTCTGGATATGATGGGAGTGTTTTGGGGGTTTGCCCCAACAGCACATGTGAAGGGCTTGCTACACCTGAGCCTCTACATATTTCTTCTGCCACAGCAGCTACCCTGTCCTCTCACCAAACCAAAAGGCCCAGCTGTCCTGTAGTGAAGTGAAGGTATACCCTCTGTTTCTTTTGAGGAACAACGTTGTTTGCGTCAGTTGACCCATCAATACGACATTGACTGCACCAGCATAATCTAATACAGGCTTAAGATTTCGGTGTACATCAAAATTTGTCTACTGTTTCAGTGCAGTTTTAAATGATCTTTCGAAGTCTGAATAAGCCTCCTGATGTGAGGAGTGAAACAGAAATTGTCCTCTGCAAACCATCTTTGCTTGGTTGCCGAGACTTTGCTTAATGTCTTGTTACATAGTTATGGTTATCAAACATTACTCATGTTTAGAAAAGGAACTTGTACAAAGTTTACATTGTAGGACAATATGATGAGCTGAACAGTTAATTCAATCAGATGGCAGAGGGGAGAGGCTGAGAAATGGAAGTCTTGAACTTGGATCTGGGTCAGAAGTAGGAGAGCACAGTTATCACCAGAATATGGTGATAAACTATGGGAGGACCTGAGATCTAGGCTGAAGGCAAGTCTAATGGGATTCAGTGAGCAGTAAGAGAAGCAGTGAAGAAAACATATCTTGCAATAAGTACCAGGACTAGAGTGGACTACCTTGATAGAGTTGAGGAACTTCTTTACACTCGTAGTTCACATAGCATTTTTGGCTTTGACTGTGTTATAACTTGTTAAAGACTTCCAAAATCCCTTGTTTACACTTTCATGTTTGGTCTTCTGATAAACAGAAAGGAGAAAGAAAGAAGTTTACACCAAATGATAATTTCCAGATGGAAAGCCTTTCATTAATTTCTAACTCAACTGCATGAGAAGCATGTGAGGTTTTGTTTGAAGTCTCTTCATAAGCTAAAAGGTGCTGGTGATGGCATGCTTATTTTCATATTTGATTAGTAAGCATGTTAAAAACTTACTAAAGAGCAAGACTCTGCAGGGGAGCCATTCCTCTCTACCTCATGCTATCATTTGTCACTCAGTGCTGTTAGATTAAAAGCAGCATGGCTGCAGCTCAACTGCTATCTAAAGCCACTTAAAGGCCAACAGTTTCAATTTTAAAACCTTTTACATTTCTGTGAGTTTCAGTAACACGTCTTCATCCATGGCTGCTCAGCTTTTTATTACTTCTGAATGAAGGAGAGATGGGAAACTATCTTTTCCATGTGCCTTAAAGAGCTCCTGGTTAAATGAGATACTTCAGTGTGTTGGGTTTGGGTGTGTTGTTTGAGGATTGTGGGTTATTTGTAGGTCTTTTATTTTTTTGCCATTAGAGTAGAACTGGGGCAGTACCCGTGCATCCAGTGCCAAGGAACCTGGTCACTAGTGGGAACATGGTGACAGAAGCAGCCTGAAGTGTCTGCTACAACTATTTGTATTGTCATTAAAGTGTTTTTGTTCCTTTGCCTCTTTAGATGTAGCAATGCCTTTGATTACATGGATTAGTAAAATTGTAAGGGTGGTGGGGGACAAAAAGGCTTCATTAAAGGGAGATCTTCACTAAGTTGATACCACTATTATCCCAGATATGCTTTTTTCATGTTAAATTTAGGAATACCTGACAGGGTCTATGAATAGGGGGGTTGTCTGCCCAAAACCTTGGGTGTCTCTACTTAATAGAAGATGAAGAGGGGTGTGAAATACAGCAATTCAGTTGAGTTATATACTTTTCCTACACTTCTGTATATCTCTTGCTCTCGCTGAATAACCACACCAACCAACAGAATAGTTATTTGTGAAGCAGAAATAATTGCTGTTTTTATATGGTGCAATGAAACTTATTATGGCGTAACATTTCATTACACTGCCAATTGAGCAGATGTAATGAGGAAATATTGAATTGTTATATATTTGAGGATAGAAATTAATTTTCAGGAGCATGCCTTAAACTATCTTGGATCCCTGGACAAGAGATCTCTTAAAAGTTTTACACTTGGAGAGACCAGGAGACTTGCAAGGTAAACTTGTTGAGATCAAAACAATGTTCATACATGATCAAGTCCTGAAATGTTTTACTACTGACAGGGGTAAAGATTGGATAAGGGAAGAACAATTGATCAGGCCTCCAGGTCACTATGGCATGGTGGTATATGGCTTTTCTAGTAAGAGCAAATATGCCTCTAAGCCAAGGGATACTGGCAACAGTTTTGCTGTGAGGGATTGGGTAAAGCAGAAGGAGGATAAAATCTCAGAAATAATTTTACAGAGACAGGTCTAAGTCTTGATATAAGTTTTTCTGTTTTGTTTTGTTTTGCCTTTTCCCTTGAGATTTATTCTGTAAGAACAAGAAAGATGATCTTGATCTAAAGAAAACCCTCAAGCTTCATAATAAAGTAGTCATCTGGTTATGTGTATGAGTTACTTTATCTCTGAATAACACTAAAGGAGTGCTTGGGAACTGCTAGTACATTCAGCTTAAGGAGCTTACATATCTTCTCTGTGAAGAAAAATCCTTGGCTTTTCCTAGTGCACCTTGCGCTTTTGAGACATGACTAGCTCCTGCCTAGCTGAAGGAGCAGAGAAGGTACCTGTCTGTTGCCTTGTCTGGAAACCTTCCTCATCCTTTCTACTCCAATATTTTTGTTCCTACTGAAGTATTAGGGGAACAGTATGCAGCCTGAAAGGGAATGGGGGAACTTGCTTTACGTTTGAGCAAATGTGAAATGATCAGATGCTAAAATTAACATCATGTGTAAAATTAAATAACTGTGAATTAGAGAACAGGCCTGCCAACATGGTGGCTCTATAATCACTGAAAGCAAGTGCAGAGCAGATGAATTTATTGGAGGCTGATTCTGGCAACCCTTTGATTTGTTTGCACTGTGTGGGTATCGGTGTAAGCTGCACACCTCCCCAGCCTGCTGGAAGGTTTCTGCAAAACAGTGACATCTTCTGGAGTAACCACAGCTTCCCAGCCTGGAGTCACTCCTTTAGGGATAAGGCTTCAAATACAGACCGGGGAAATACTAGTAAGGAAGAGACCTCAAGGTAGGTACTGCTTCAGCATAACATTACACACCTTAAAACCACGTTTGCTCTCAGTTAATAGTACTTGTGTTGCAAAACAGTGAAGATCACAAGCTTTCAACTGAAGGCTGCTTTTTTCTCTTGTTCGGAGGAAGTGATATGTGAAAGTAAAATGAAAACAAAGTAGTGAAACAAAACTTGGGACACTGATTTATTTTCTTTTTTCCCTCCTTTTTCACTTTTGTTTTCTAAGAACAAGACAGCAAATGCCAGCTGTTATGCCCCTGGTATTATAATACTAGTACATGTTCCAAGCAGTGCTGCTCCTGCCAGTAAGTGTGGCCAGAGCTGCTTGCAGATGGTGGTGAAGGTGTTGCTACACAAACAGGCTGCTGCTTGGGCCCTCCTTGTGGGAAAAGGATTTCCCCACCATACGCACAGCAGTTCCTCTAACCTGAGAACAGACCCTCTCAAAGCTGACACAAGGCACTGAATTTCCCTTAAGAAGTCATTCTAGGGTTGCATGGTCCAAAATGTGTATCTTCATAAACCACTAGGCTAGCTACTTTGAAAGGGCTGCACTGACTCCTGAACTGCCTTTAAATTGGAATTCAATGTTGCTGCATTCAAAACAAGCATCTTGCATATTATTTCTTTTTTTTTTTTTTTCACCATCCAAGTTTGATTTCCTGTGTGTTTTCTGTATCAGCTTGAACTAGTGTGCTTTTGGCTTCACTGCTTCTAAGGCTGCAGTAATCTCATTCCCTGTGGGGAACACAAAGCGCTTAGTATTGTGGTGGGTTAGAATAACCTGCTTTTACTGCCTTTGCTCCCTCAGACTTGATCAAACAGGAAGAGCCATTAAAAAAACCCCAATCCTAAGCCACCCCAACAATATTAAGCAACCCTGTTTTTCTCCCATGAGTAGTTCTGTTCATAGGCTTTCCACAAATTGAGATGTAAGTTGCTCAGAAGCCAGTGTTAGTTGAGAGTTGATGATGACTACGAAAGGAGCCTGCATAAGTGGGACAGCCACATGTTGCTTGCTCTCACCACCCTAACCACCCCAAAACTCCCTTCTGAGCGCTTCCTACTTCTGTGAGATTTATTTTTGCTGGCATACGCTCTACTGTATCATTCACCAATCACTAATATTTTAAAGTGCATTCAAGCCTCTAATTATCTGAAATGAAGGAGATATTTAGCTCATTATCCTGTTTTAAAATTCTAATGGAATGGCAGTGAAGCTGTTGTGCTATTTTTCTACTTGTTAATATGGAACATAGAAATTTCTGAGATGTTAAAATTGTAACATCACCCTTTGCAGAGAAACTAGGTGATGCTGATAGGTCTTACATGTAGCAATTATAAGGGGAAAGAAAAACAAAATCAAAACCCACCCATATTCTGTGGCTCTGCAGTGATGCAAGTGCTTTAAAGTGCTTTGTTTCAACCTGATACTATTAAACCCTACAATATTCAATAAATAAAAAAAAAAAAACCAAAAACAACAAAACAACCCCACCCCAAAACTAAACCATATCAGTAAAGAAAACTACTGGTGGTGTTACAGGAAAGCTACTTTTTAGATATGGGGCTCATCAGCCCTTTTTTGTTTTGCCCAAACTCTTTGCCTCTGTGGCCACAGAAAGAATCCCTACACAGTATCATGGTCAAGAACAGCTTGTGTGGGGCAGCAAAGAAATGTTTGTATTGTTTGTTCTTGGAGGCTCCACTCAAGAAACCTTCTTCTGAAAGCCACTGTACATACAGGTAAGATTCATGCTCTAAAACAGCTAGACCCCAAACAGAAGGGATGAAATTTACCAAATCAGGTACCTATTGGTATTTTCTTCCCGATGAATTCACAGTCACTTTAATTGTAAGTTCTTGGAGGCATGTGTTCAATAGCCATAGAACTTCCTTTTTGATCAGGTTGCAGATCTGCATAATTAGAATACAATCTCTGAAACAGCAACTTTCAAACATTTCATTTTTGAAGGATGATAGTGTCTAAGTGCCCTCCCTGAAGAGTTTCTGGGGTTTTTTTTTTGCCCATGATTAATTTGCTTGCATTTGCTTTAATCTGTTGCCATGTGCAGCAAAAAGACAAATTGTGTTTACATTACCCTAGTCCCTCCCTTCATTTCCAAAACAACTGCTTTTATGTACTTCAGGCAGCTTGAATCAGGCCTAATTGCAAAGTCCTACATCTGCTTTCAATCTATGGGCTAACACACAAGGTTGCTCTTCTATGTAGGCTTACACACTGGTTTGACTTGTTTGTTTATGTTTTGCTTAAAACTGTATATGTATAAACATCCACAAGGACAACAATATTCTAATATCTCGCATCCATCATGCAGCAGCTATGAAGGACTTCCACTTCCATGCTTTGCTGTCTCCTCAAGACCCTTGAGTTCTGCCAGGACAAGCACAAAGCTGTAGGCTAACCAAACTCACTGAAGCCATACTGGGGCTCATGAATATTATCCTCTTTCTAGTTAAATTCATATTGGCTGTCTTTGGTTAACAAGGAGTAACCCAACTGCCTAAAGACTTGAATAAAAGCTTCCCTCTCCACTTTTTGGGTTGTTCCTGTTATGCGGCAAAAAGTTTGGATGAAATAAAAGATAGTATGTGATGAGCATAGGGAGGAAAGGTATCCAGCTGCACATGTAAGCTTTCTTATGTGATGCATTGGTCTCGATTTTCTTTGAAATGGTCATGCATCCTTGATGTTCTTGTCCACGTTACAGATAAGAACGCAAAAGGCGTCGTGGTTGAGGTCAAGGAGCACACCTCACTGTGAAAGGGATAAGCACACATCTTGGGTGAGGGAAAAGGAAGAGCTTTAATTCTTTTCAGCTTTTTTATGAAAAGTTTTAACCTAAGATCTTATTAGTAAGATTAGTAGATTAGTAAGAACCAAAATACTGAAGTAATAGAGTCTCACAATGGGTTAGAGTTCTGGATTTTATCACTCCTACCCAGTGGCTCCTTAGTCCTGCTGAGGCCAGGTAGTAATTGTGAACATTTGGCTACCACAGTTCAACAACTGGCTCTGTGGGGGCTGCTTGGCCATCTGGTTCCCTCTGCTCATAGTGGATGAGGAGCATGAGCCCTGCAATGGTTTGAGAACTCAACAGGGAGGTGAGGAGGAGGAGAGACTGAAGCAAAGAGCTCTGTTTCAGGAAGCTGGTCTCCTCTTATAACATGGGGGATAGGCGCTCCTGTATTTCAGTGCAAAGTTGTAAACTGTGAATTCCTGATGGTGTATTGCACTTGTTTATTCACTTATTAATAGCACAGCCTTCTTATGTGTGTGTGCTGAACCCTTTTATCTCGCCCTACCATTTCTTTGGGGTGAGGTATATTTTCCTTCATGGAGGGAATGTATGGATAAACGAGAACATATAAAATACACACAGATCTAAGGACATGATTGCTTTGTCTTATGATAGCTCAAAAAACTTTTGGCTATGATTCTTGACAACAAGGATAAAAATTCTTTACTAAGGAACAGGAAACATTAGTGGCTAACTGTTTTTATGGTTTGTTGATGTTCTTCAGGTATCATGGAATAATGCATGAAAAGGTAGAAAACTCTGAGCATTTCTGTATTAAAAGGTTATGGTAGATGGATGACAGAATCGGCCTTAAAGAGAGAAACAGTTCCTTAAAAGGTCATTATTACTACCAGAAACATCATGTGGATGCATGACAAGTCAAATTTATGCATGAAGGAAAATGTAAAATTTACTTAGTAGAAAATCAAGACCATGTTATACGTACCATTTACCTTGTATGGCAAGAGTTGGGGAGGGAAGACTCTGGGAAAGTTGTTTTCTTTCTGGAAAATACCAAAAATAAGAACCAACAAAATTGTAACTCTCTATGTATCTGGTCCAGATCAAGAGATTGAGTTACTGTGTGGTTTTGATACACTAATTTTTTAATGGGGTACCCCTCCATTTGGGAGAGAAAGGGGTAAGCAGTAAGCCCAAGGTGGAATCTCACTCGTAAAATGCTGTGTTTTCTGGGTGCTGCCATTATCCATATTAAGTGTGCCTAATGAAATGGGTATACATTGCATACAGGTCAGTATCAAATTCAAAATGCAATGCCATTTCTTTTTCAGATATTCTCATCTTCTCTCCATTGTTGCAGGTGTGCGGGCCTTAAAAGCATTTCAGTGCTAGTTGTGGTTTCATCTCATTCCTTGAGCAACAGTACTAGCATTCTTCCAGCTTTTTGAGACATTTAAGGACAGGTTTTATGCATATATTTATTGCCATTATTCTTATTACTATGTCCATCTGTTATGGAATAGATCTCCTATATGTTTTGTGGGGTATTTTTTTACTATGTAATAAGACTATAAAATTGAGAAGGCTTCATTTAAATTACACCCTGTCTTAACATCACATTCTTTGTTTCCTTCATTTCCTCGGTGACTTAATAAGTACTTAAATGAAACAAGAAAAGTGTTCTAACACAGAGGTGAGGAAATCTAGAGTTAAAGCTGCTACCCTACTCTTAATTCACCTGATGGTGCATAGGCACTCTATTAAGAAAGTCACAGAACAGCAGGGGAGCTTTTATCTTATGTTTCTGCAATGTATATACCATATGTGCTACACAGTTCACTGCGTATGCTATGTATGATCACCCACTGCTTTGGACCCCTGCTGTACCTGGGTACAACCAGGTGATGTAAGAGGATGGGGAATGACTGCCTGATTAATATATTCCTGTTTTTCTTGACGATCTCTCTGCTTGCAGCACATTCTTTTAGTGGAATGGGACCTAAAAATCATCTCTCTCCCCCCTAGTCTCCTGTTGCTCTTTCACTCTTTTCCTTCTGTAATATGCGGAACCACTTGTTGGGGTCTTCTGCTTATTGGATACAGAGACCCTTTCCTCAAACAGTAAAACCACAAAAGCCTTTCAGGTTTACCAAATTACTCTTACAGTTGAAGAAATTAGTCCTGGGGTGTGCCAGCTTTCATGATGCGGAATGCCTCTGCAATGAAGAGCCGGGAATGTTGATACCTGTCTCCCTTCGTTTTTCCTCTTATACCAAGCGCTGTAGCCTTTTGCATTACACACCTCTGGGCAAAGCTAGCTGTTTTCATTCAGTGCAAGGTTTTATGCGTCTAGTGGTTAGTAGTTGATTAACCCACTTTGAGTTTTCAAGCGTATCAAGTCAATAATACTATTTAGATCATAACAAATATATGGGAGGCTGTTTTAGTCTGATTCTCCAGCCTTGGCTCCCAATCAGCCTGGACCCTTCAAAAATAGCTGGCCAAATGTGTTTTCTCTCCTTCTGCCTCATCCCCAAGGCTGTAAAATGCTGAGACACACAAGTGAAGGTTGTCTCCCTGCCGCGTGCAGAGGACCGGCAAAGCTATTAAGCATCCACGGTGCTCTGTGCCGCTAATTCCTAAGTCTCTTTGACTCTGTCTTCTGAGACAGCAAAAGAAAAGGAGAGCAGAGGGTGAAGTCAGAGTAATTCCTCTGACTGTGCACATTGGGAACTGGCTGTGAAATCTGTGTAGACATACTGTAAACTGCAGTTACCCTTGTTTTGAAAATGCATTGATCAAAGGGACTCTGTCAGTATCTGATTAAGGGCCATGTAAGAGTACTGAAGACATTTCCTTCTGGTTAACAGCTCTGATTACAGGAGGCTCCTGGAGTGAATTTCCCTGCTAGCAGACAGGCTTGTCTCCAGGCTCCACCTGACACTAGGGTTTCTCAATGGCATGGCTTCCTGTTGTTGAAGGCTACTATTCATTCACAGCTTGTAAATCAGTGGCTTGTAAATCAATGAATGAAAAAACTACTGTTAGGGAAATGTTCCTCAGCAAATTCCTCTCCCTCCCCCAGATATTTGTTTTCCCAGGGTGTATAGTCCATGATCATGGAAAAATATTTTAAAATTCCACATGTGTAACTAATGATAGAGGTGGAAATGAAGGACTATGCCTTTTTCGTTACATGGGAAATTTTCTGTAACTGCTTCAATGTGATTTTGGCTTTTTTATTCTTGATTTTGATAGGATTGGGTTTGTTTCATAGTAGAGCCAAATTAACATATTCAGCGCTAACAAGCAGTTGACTTGTATGTCCTTACAGCACAGTAATGAGGGTGACTGAAGGTTTAACGTAAGCAATGAGAAGTAGAGAGATTTGGGGTTGCTTAGTACTTTTTTTTCCTGAATAAATGATTGAAATGGTGTTAACATGCTCTGCCCTGACAAATGCATCCAGGTGACTATCAGCAGCTGCTACTGCTGCAAAGAGCACAATACATCCAGGGAAAATAGCTCGCAGGGACTCAAGAATGGCAGGAAGCTATGATAATGAGAGTACATTTGGTGGCCAAACCTCAAGAAACATACACGTTTAGAAACATAACAGGCTCAAGTTGAATTACTGCCAGACGTTCTGCTTTTCTCATGTAACACTGAGAAGTGTGCTATGCATGTCATTTTTATTAACTCCTTTTCTTAGCAAGACAGCAGGCAGAGTTGTGTCCTGTTCTGTGTGGTTCATGATGCACTTGCAGAAAGCCACTTACTGAGATGGATTTTTGGTAATCTTGGTAGTTAATACCACTGACCTGAGCTTAGCCCGTACTGGTGTAAGCAGGCACCTGCAAAGGTGAGCTCAGGGTTCCTTGCCCTATTGAAGGAGTCAGCAGTGCAGAGTAGTGCTTCTCTGCCTCTCACTCCAGATGTGTTCCTACCCTTATCTGGACCAAAGAAAGCCGGAGCTGCCTTCTCCCACCAACCAGAGCAGCCCTGCCTCCTCAGGGAACTGAACCTCTGTGGTGCACTCGCTTCAGGCAGTGATGCAGATCAAATCCTCTGAAGTCTTGAACTCAACCTGCAGCTGGTGTTCTCTTTGCTTCACACTTTTATGACTAGAATAGTCCAGTATGGTTAAAAATTACATTCTCAGTATCTAAGCTCATTTAACATGCACCAGATGGTTCTTTTTGTACTGAGCTCCAGCTTTTGCTCCAGAGCATGTGAATGACTGGAGAAGGGCCATCAAAGAGGGTGTGAGATGCTGCTGCTGCTGCACCCATAACTCTGAAAGAACTAATGTGGTTTTGTAGGGGAAAGAATAGATAAAGAAGTCACAGAGAACTAGTGAACAAACTGAGTTAAAAATTGAGTGAGCAGATGAAAAATAGTAAGGACTGGTGTAAGTAAGAAAGAAAGGATAAAAGTTTGAAAAGGAACATAATTTTTCATTCACTTAAGCAACCGTCACATATTTTAACTTCCTAAATGAGAGTGCGGTGATAGGGGATAAGAACTTCTGTTCCTGCTGATTCTTTGAGACGTATTTTTCAGCATTAGCTTTTAAGTATATGCTTTAAAACCAAAATAAAACCCCTTTTTAAAAAAATCAGCTCATTCAGTTGCAATCACGAATTATGACAGACAACTATAATCTCAGTATCCCATATATCCTTAGCTATATTGGATAGAGTTGCAAAAGAGTCATCCAAGACTGATTCCAACTAATGGGCTTATATAAAAATCAAAATCAACATTTTCCCCTCAAACAAAAACCAAAGAAACAACACAAAATCAAAACACCCTCACCACCAATTACTAGGCTTAGTGGTGTTCACAAGAAAAGGTGGCCTGAGCATAGCTGGAATTCACATAACAAAGTATAATGTTCTTGGCTACAACTTCCCTTGAAGTAGTTTCTGCTTGCATGATGGGTAGGAGCACCTTTCCTCCTGCACCCTTCAAGTAAGGATGCTGCTTTCACAGGGTTTTTCTTTTATAAGCTTTCCAAAGGGAAATAAAAGAAGTATAATTAATTTTTGGAGTTATTTCTTGCTGCATCAAAAGAGGTTATGTTTGCTATCATGTAGGAGGTAGTAAGTACTGAGTAGATGAGTTTGCATTATGGAATAGGAGTGCAAATTCCTCTTTCTGCAACTTGGGATGAAGCTGCAGCCAAAGAAATGGATCGAAATGCAAAGGGCTGGAGCAAAAGAGCTATGGCTTAAAAAAAAAAAAGGCAATCTTTGTGATTTTCTTTTACTATAATCATCAAACCATTAATTTTTGAATTTAAAAAAATATTTGCTATATTATTACTCTCGATTATCTGGTTAGTTTTATTGTCACGTTACTTGTTCCCATGAGAAAAATCTGTAACTGCGCTTTGAAGTAAGGTATTCTGAAATGCAAGCAAATATGCTTCAGTAGAGATTGGGATAGCAAGAAAACCTCAGCTATGGAAAGAATAATGTGTTTAATTTCATACTCCTTAGAAATGTTGTCTCCAAAAGTATTCTGTCTTTACACATGAATAACATATATAGTGAATGCATAAATATCTTTGTATTCATGTTCCTAATAAAAACAAGTCAAAATCCTTTTCTGAAGTGAAATCAGAATTGAACTTGTCACATAAAAGAGTTGGATGATGTTTCTTTCTTCTCCATAACTTCTAGTTTTTATGCTCATCTCCATTTTTTGGTTTTAATGGAGAATAAATACAAATGTGCTGAAATGCCATGATGAAGGTTTGCATTTGCAGTATTTCTACTAGTAAAGGCTAGAAATTTGGTGGCATCTCATCTAGGTCTGTGTACTAAACAAGCCCAAAAGGGTGCCTCAGCTTCCAGGGTGTTCACATAAACCACGATCTCAAACCGAGGTTTTCCAATACCTACAAATTGAGTTTACCTGTTCTTTAGCTTTCTCCCTTTTGGCATCTCCGAACTTCTGAAAACAATTATTTTTATTGCTCTTATATTTGAGAGTAAAATTTCCTGAAGTTAGGATGTGCTCTTTAAAGTGAGATGTACTCTTGCTCCCA
>JBCJKH010014538.1:0-14876 GCA_039877255.1 Loriculus beryllinus | reverse complement strand
CCCTCCCCAGCATCCCTATAGGCCCCCTTCAGATACTGGAAGGCTGCTATGAGGTCTCCACGCAGCCTTCTCTTTTCAAGCTGAACAGCCCCACCTTTCTCAGCCTGTCTTCATACGGGAAGTCCTCCAGTCCCCTGATCATCCTCGTGGCCCTCCTCTGAACTTTCTCCAACAGCTCCATGTCCTTTTTAAGCTAAGGACACCAGAACTGCACACAATACTCTGAGTGAGGTCTCATGAGAGCAGGGTAGAGGGGCAGGATCACCTCCTTCTTGCTTTGTATTTTTAATTCATAGCCTGTCACTTATACCTCTGGTGTTTGAAATAATATTTGAAAATTAAGATACAGTAATAGATCTGTTTCAAGACACTCTTAAGCCATAAAATCCTTGACAAGCACCTGCTTCAGATGTGTATATATGCTGTACTGAGAATTAATTAATCCTCAATGATACCCTGATTAATGAAGTCCATAAAGGATCCCAGCCCATAAAAGATGGTTCAAGTGTATTTTTGATGATATCTATTAATTTCATTATGTGCAAAGATACATTCATATACTATGTTCCAAAAGAACTGAGGTAAGAAAAACTTCCTGTACTCCCCAATAGCCAAGAACACTTTCTCTGACAGCACACAGATTTTAAATGGGTCTACTAAACAGCAGCTACTCACCAGTCTGACATTATGTGACAATTTCTGCAATAGCACATCAATAATATAATGACAGAGTCAAGTTCCATATAGATTATTGAATCCAATTGTAAAACTTGTTCTGGCATTTTATTACATTAAATTTTGCCATTACTAAGAAGTTAATACCAGTGTTAAAATTTTGTAAGAATTAAAAGCATGGAAGTTTGGACAGGGAGGTTTTCTAGGGCTTAGTCTTGGAATAATTCTTGAAATATTAATATGCATTGCTAACATATAATGCATAAACTATCCCACTTATGGACAAACTTTGAGTAAAAACCTTTTCACTTATACCATATTATACATTGATAGAGTATACATGATATTATACAGGGATAGAGTGGATTAATTGAAAATTGTAAATTTATAAAAGTAATTTATAATGGTATAATGGCTATTCATGCACATATGGCAAATTTAAATTAAGAAAGTGCAAGAAAAGCCGTTAGCATATCCCTGTACATTTTAGGATATATAACCAAGCATATTTTATGAAAGGCTTTGGAAAATAAACATGAAAAGTCATGAAACTAAATGTAAAAAGAGATAGTACTCTCCATTTGTTTTCCACTGAGAATTATTCTTTACAACACAAAAAAAAATATTTCAGTAAGAGAAGGTCACTTGTTTTACTGACAAACTTTAAGAAAGCTCTGAACCTTGTAGACATATTGAAATTAAGGAACATAATTCAAGTGGGTAGTTAACTGTCTGTACAGTAATAAATATGCTTTTGGCTTTGTTTAATTGGGTTTGGTCCTGTTTTTGTCCCTGCCCTTCAAGGACAGCAGGAACCACTTTGACAAAGGCAGTGTGTGTGTGACTAAAATAGGTGCATTAAGTGACATTGAAAAGTATAACAACTATGAAATGTGTATGCAAGCATGTATGTGTATGCAAGCATGTATGAAAGCAATATGTAAGCAAGTATGTGTAGCAATATTTGCTTAGAAGTTTCTGAGAATAAAATCAATAAAATATTCATAAAATGAAATAAATTTACATGATCCCCATATCATATTGGAGTTGTTTCCTTGTGCTACTCACATGCTCTTAGTTTCCTTCTGGGCTGAACTGTATACAGAACCTCCTTGCTACATATTACAGGATCCCACAAAATCCTAATCAGTATGGTATGCATTTTCATAATAAAGGAATATAAACAAGACATCTCTATAAACTGGTACAGAATACGTCTGCCTCAAACTGCATACTTTATGTCCATTTATTATTTCGCACCCAGAGTTTCTACCTCTGTCAAAACCTGTGTCTAACTAGAGCACTAGCGCTGAAGGAATACTGGGCCAAAGTCAAATATTAGTCCCCTGGCAACCTAACTACTGTTATAAGGATTCAAAATTTAACCAGGTCTGGGGCCCTCAACAGGAGTGTGCTTTATTCATATAATCAGCTGTTATGGGCTAACCCTGGGGGGCAGGAAAGCACCACACAGTTGCTAGCCCACTTCCTACCATCTCCCCACTGGGATAAGGGAAGAAGAAAGAAAGAATAAAAGCAAGAAAAGTTAGAATTCAAGATTAAAACAAAAATGTTTAATAAGTGAAAGATAATTGGCAGAAGAGAGAAGACAAGAAAACAAAACAATTGATGCAGTGTTCTGGTTTAACTCAGCCAGCAGCTAAGCACCACACAGCTGCTCACTCCCCCAACAGAATGAGAGAATCATGAGATTAGCAGTGAAAAAACTGACGGGTTGAGACAAAGACATGTAACTTGAATTCACAGTCTCTAGCAATGTCTTGGAACCTTTGTTTTTTAATCAGACATCTCTACTTTACAATGTTCTGGAAGTATCTTTGATCCATTCTGCATTTAAAAGTTTATTACAGAGTACTGACAACAATTTAATATGAACATAGAGTCTGTGATGAGAAATGGATTGTTAACATTAGGATGTTATCTGCTGGTGACTCATGGCAGGACATAAGTTTTTGGCCACAAATGTGTGATATTTAGTTCCAAAGCTGGAGTTTTTAATGATCGCTACAGTGGGCCTCACCAAAATGATTTGTCAGAGTACCTGACACAGTCTGATAAACCGTATGGTAAGAGCAAACACGGAGACCTTGAGCAACTGAGATAGTAACATGGACAAGAGTTCTGAAAGGGATCAGGTAAGGCCTATATTAATTAAGGTGGAAGTGATTAGCAGAATACAATGATTAAGAAACAAAATTTTAAAGGGCATATAGAAGGCAGGTGCCCTGAGATTGTTTGGTAGAGTAATGGGCTGAAAAATAAAGGACACGAACCAGAGCTAAGAAAAGATTGGTCAGCAAGGTGGTTCAGTATAAATTTGTTCACAGAGAAGATAATTAATGTATAGCACTGCAAGCTATTAGGTGGGATAAAACTAATGATCAAATGCTAAACCTGTCTGAGAACAGACAAATAAGTAAATGAGATGAGTGGACTAATTCTGTATATTATCTCTGCTGCAAGAATGGCAAAGGTAAAGCATTACTTGAATTAGTGGGATAATAAATTAAGTTGTTTCAATGAGACTTACAGTGATGAAAAAACAAAGGCAAGCAGCACTATTTTCCCTACTTTATTGACAACAAGATAGTGGTAATTGTGGATGCCTCTCCCATGGAAGTTGTGTATCCATAGTGAGGGACCAAAACAGGGTTTGCTGAAAGTCATAAATCTTTAAGGGAAACCCAAATCAAGAGCTTTAAAACCTAGAAGATTTCTCCCCCCATTTTGTTAGTTGAATTTCCTACTTTTAGGTCTAACCATGGGGCTGGCTGAGAATCTGTTCAAAAAATATATTATAACATATATTTACCAACATAACAGGAGCTGCTGATAGCTCAATCAGCAAATCAGTCTATGAGCATGAGTGGCTTTGCTCTACCGCTTCCATATGGAAGCCCCAAACAAGATTTTCTGCTTTTTCTAACTTATCCATGCACTGAAGAGCCAAACCAACCCTACCCTCTACCACACTGCATGCATCCCTATTTTTATCTTTACCGTCCACCAACCTCAAACCGATACCCCCCTCCACCCTGCTTTTTTTCTTGCAGCATATACTGCAAGCAGCTCATGACCTGTGCTCTCTCTACACTGGAAAGTGTTAGCAGCTCCCAGATCAGCAATAGCTAGCACTCTGCAAGAATGTTTCTGGATATTCCATGCCCACATGCGTATGGTACTCTGCATTCCTAAGAGGCAAGCACCTGTGTACAGCTAGTAGGGACCTCCTGGCACAGGGCAGCTGGTACCAGCGCTACACCACCCTGCTGCTGGGAAATTTCAGGCATATGTAGCTGAATCTGTTCTTATATAACTGCCAACTGTCAGGCATGGAAATAGCAGTCACTGTTTTTCCAATGGATAAAAGCCTCCTGTAGGTGAATGCTGCACCCTTGGTGTGTGGAGACACAGATGACATCTGCCCCTATGAATTCTCACCACTCCACCTGGCACTTCCTGCAGCTCCTGAGTAATGGCGGGACAAGTGGCACTAGAGGTAGCTTATTTCCTCCTGTGTATAGAATTATATAGACTAAATATAGCTCTCCTGGAGTTTAGTTCAGAAGTGCATCAGAACACCATCTATGATACTGAACAATTTCAGCTTTCCCTGGCAGAGACTGAAATACCTTCAAAATAAGGGAGTAAGTAAAACAGACAAGTTATATGTGTGGATTTTTCTGTAGGCTGAGCAAAATATTGACTGAAATGAAAAGTAGTAGCCTTCATTTCCTGAAAATGAATTTCTGTGCTAAAAAAATTACTAGCATCAGATGCTTTATGAAAAATATCTAAGCAGAAAAATGCTATGCAAATTTAAATTTCACATCATTCTACTTTTCTTTAGTTTCCCTCTCCACTCAAAAGAAAACAAGCCAAAGCAAACTGTCAGTGTTGAATTTTGTATATTTACAATTTCAAAAAGCTTCCAGAAGGAAAACAGTTGAAATGCTACAATAAAATGAATACAGCTTATACAACTATACTCTAAAAGTCCAGATTTTTATACAAAACTGTTTTTTGGATTTCCATAAAACATGCTTAACCAGAATTCAATTGATCTAATGTTGACTGTAATAATAAAAATGTATACGAAAACATTCCAAAATTAACATTTTTAATCTGGTTAATGTAACTTAAGTTTTCTAACACAGGGAAAAAAAGAGTCATTTCCACACTGCATATCCATAAGTTACTTTTATGCACTAAGAGAATGTGGGTCATTTATAAAAAGCTTTTGAAGAGATTTATACACTAAGACAACAAAACGAGCCATTATATAATTTAAATGATTGGCCTTTATTACATTTAAGATCATCAGCCAGGATGATCTATGAGTTTGAAACCTAGACTTTCCAGATTGTTACAGAATTCAGCCCAACAGTAATAGAATTTAAGCTGCAGTATAAGTACAAGAAAAAGCAAAGAGTGAAGTCCATTTACAAAATGGAAGTTCTGCTGAAAACTTACTAGCTATCCTGCTCCAAGTAGCCTGAACCAAAGGTGCATAACTGTCTTCCAAACTGGTTAGTGGGAGTGAAGCTTATGCTTAAGAAACTTCACTTATGCCAGGTATAGGTCTTCATCCAGACAGCTCATATTAAAATAAGTAGTTTGGGGGTATTCCCATGTGTGAAAGAAAAGATTAGTGAGACTGACCTTCTTTGTACAGTACTTCAAAGGAGGAGTGATGTTAGTGTGTTGAGAAATTACTTATTTGGCAAGTGCTTTGTCTGGACATAGAGCAGAAAAAGATTTTTTAACAATCCCAAAGACTAAAGTAGCCAGGGAATTGTGTTCATACATTCTTGATTCTTTCATGCAAAGTTCTTCAAATATCAAGTTTTCACATATTTCTGAATGTTATTTTGGCAGAAAATTCCAAATATGATAGAAGTTTATCACCAGAAAGTGGATATTACAGATATTAAAAAAACCCAAGACACAGAATCCACTGTAATTTCTATGACAGTTCGTCCATTGGTAATAAGACATTTTGAGCTGGCAAGGAAAGAGTTTGACCACTTTCTTTAAGCTAGAAAGCACACAGACATCTGAATTCTTATTTTACCACAAATTCGGGTGAAAAAGGAAATGGGGAAAATAAAATATTTATTTCAATGTAATTACAGCAGTTCTAACACAAAAGAAGAATAATTCCTGTAAGTTCTGACCATTGTACCTCCTGTATTATTGTCTATTCTGCATCACCCAGAAGACAAGAATATCAGGAGTCATCTCCAGCCTCCTACTCTCCTCACAGGACATTGTTGTAAGGTACAATGTCTCCTACCAGCATAGTCAAACATTTCTTGGTCAATTCTTTGGACTCTGGCTAGTAGAGACTAAGCAGAACAGAAAGCTTGACTATTATTTTCTTCACTAGCCGAATTAAAATTATAGACAACTTAACACACCCTTAAATTCAGCTATTTTTTGTAACACTAACCTGTTACAGGAATGGCCTTGAGCTGCACAGCCAGGACAATGAGAGAGCTGTGTGGGAAAGCTGGCCCACTCTAACATTAGTATGTCATTCCTTTTTCCAGAGGACTTTCTTTTCTCCAAAAATACTAGAGCCATATGAGGGCAGAAGACAGACCCTTAAAGGGACCCTGGTACTTTTTTCTCTACTAGTCATCCAGACTGCTCTTTTCCCAACATCCTTCTGCTCTTAAAGTTTTTGCATTTGTGTCAAGAAACTTTCAGTTTCCTAAAGCAGAGTTCTCTGCAACACCTTAAAATTTTTATTCATTTAACGTAATTTCACTCCATGTCCATATTGCACAGAAAGCGTAAGTCTAACATTCATACAGAGACTATATATAGAGAAAGATTATGTAGTGGAAAACATGTTCTACAAAACCATGACACAACTTAATTTATCTACAGATGTGAAGCTACAGTATGAAGGTGTCACACCATTTATGCAGTAATTTGATTTATCTCCTTGCTTCCAATCAAGATCTTATTACAGAAGTGTAATTACTTCATTCTTCAACATTCATGTTCCAAGAGGTATATTTTTTTGGTTTGCTTGGTTTGGTTTGGTTTGGTTTTATTTAATCAAATGAGTTACCTGCAGCAGTATAAAAAAATCACATACCTACTCTATGTAGATTCAGACTCTGATGTTCACACTTGGCTTGCAACAAGACTGGCTCATTCTAATACAAAAAGAACTCTAGTTTAAGTATATTTCAATAAAAAGACAACTCTCAATTTAGTAAAAAATTTAATAAAAAACCAAAAAGCCTATAAATGCACAATCACAGGAACTTTCTTACAATATGAGCATAAAGCAAAAAGGGGAAGATCTCATCACCAAGCAAGGACTGAGTCATTTTATAAAATATGATTCTACAAATGATTTATTGCATTATTCCTCTAACTCACCAACATAATGGAAAATCCTAGGGAAGAATATCTCTAGCATGATTACTTCAAGTACTGAGCCCAGAGATTGTTTAAAGTTGCTAATTGCCTTTGAATCTGGTGTTAGGTTCACCCAAGTTTCTTGGCTATGTTGACCTTTCTTTGAGTTCCCTGTGCTAAAAATTGTAGAAAATTAACAATTTGTTTCATAAGTGATTTAATCAGAACTGAGCTAATACAGCTCTATTAGATATCAACAGCCAAGCAACCACCAACAATATTTATATACATATAGAAGTATAAATACACATACACATACATATTCGTTTTAGAGAGAAAACTGTAAATCAGTGGAAAATACAAATTAGTACGAACATAAGAATTAAACAAAAACCTACTTCCAGATTCCTTTGTGTATGTGCAATAATCAAATACAATTGTCTTTAGCTTGATTTCTTAATTAAACAAATATTTGATAAAACCAGTGAAGTAAGCAAAGAGTCCTGTATCCACACTGCTTGAATTGCCTCACAACTTTCAATTCTAATCAGCTGTATGAAATTCTGACCAGCAAATGCAGCATAAAAGCCAGAAAGCCAACCAAAGACAGGGGAAACAGCAGTGGCATTGTTAAATTATATGGAAAGCCAAAGACAAAGCTATGGTATGAAAGTTCTGTCTCATTAGTACTCCAATGTTGGAAGGGATGAAGGAAAGATTTTAGCAGAATTAAGGAACTGGGGAAAGCACAGATTTTGAGAGCAAGGTGTACATAAGGAATGCAGGAAGAAACTTATGGTCTTTTAGCGGGGTAAGAAAGACCTAGACAACCTACTGAGATTTCTTCCTACCTGAAATGTTCTATGAATCTAGGCAAGGAAGACTCCAGTGTGCAAAATGCACTATTCTGTTGCAAAAGTGACTTCAGTAATTCCAGTGATTCCAAACCAATTTTTAAACCTAAATTATGTTTTCTCAAATGCATGCCTCATGCCATGCCCACACAGTACAAAACTGCTTAGCAATCTTCTTTTTAAGGTTTTATAACTTTATGAAAAGGAAGTATTTTCTAAAAGGATGCTCTTACTGGTATTTCTGTAGCAGTAAGTTTTGGCCTTAATTCCAATACAAAAATTAGAAGTCCTATTTCTGTAAGTACTACTGGGATCAGACCTTATTAGACCCAGAATTACTGGTAAAGAAGTTCTAACAGCTTTGCAGTGTCATTTTAGCTCTTGACAGTAGGAGTATTTGACCTTGCCTTTGAACAATGTTATGTCCTCAAAGTACTTATTTCTACTAACAAGTGCCCTACTTGAGGCAAGAGTATGAACTTAATGCTTTATTGTAAAATTCTAAGAAGCATCCTTGCAAATTCTTTTCAATGTTTTTTTCTCTTGTTTTTGCATTGTACTAGCAGGCAAAAATATGACCACATTTTAACTGCAAAGCAGGCTGTTCATCTAGCTGACCAGAAAGGCCTCTACGATCCCTGAGGATGATACAGAGACAATTTAGAATTTCTGCACTAAAGATCTTGTAACTGATGATTGATATAGTCTCCATTGAGCAGTCCTTAGGCTTAGATAAACACAAGACTACCTTAAATTAGCTCCTGCTCTGACAGCTCCAATGTGACTTTGCAATTGGGATTTGAAATAGTTTGTGTGTGTCCCCTCCAGCTATGCCTTTATTTGTCTGCCAAGGAATTCCTCTGTCTAGCCCACCTATCCATGTCACACAGAACACAATACTGTAGAAGGCTTCATATAGTGGGAGTAATATTTTCGTAGTTAACATAAATATGAGAGTATCTTAAGGACTGTACATGAGCAAGTCTATACAGAATGAAGACCAGGCTCACATGAAAACAAATGCAAAGAAACATTCTAAACACAAATATAAAACCAAAAACCAACACCCCACCTCCCTTCGAACTAAAAGACTACATTAAAGCTATCACAAAAAGTTAATAATTTCATGCTAGACAATAGAAGAATTTAACTACCATTAAACAAAATCTATAACAGTACATTCACTGCTGTCAGGAGTGGAGGGTACTGAGGTTAGCATTGATGTTCAATCTCAATTTGTGTGTCAATATTAGATGAAGATTCTATGCTTTTTGTATCATGCAACAGCTTGCACAATCCTGTCCCTTCCAATTAATCCTCCATAAAGAGAAATTAGGAACAAAAAATTATTTTTCAACAAGATTTCTACGGAGTTCTTGTTTTAAGAACCTATACAGATTCCTAAGAACTTAAGTCAAAAATATTTAACCTCAAGTAATAGAAGTTTTAAGACGTTTCTTAGTTTCATAAACCATAGTTGAAGGCCTCTTGAGAATGTAATTTTCTTAGGAAACATAGATAAGGTCCTGAAATAATTATTACAAAATATTTTTTTTTAGCTTATACCTTCCTTCAAGGGAAATTAAAATACATTACAAGATGGGTAATTTCCTCCAAAAGTATATTTGCATACTATTTTGTAACTATGCAACACAGCAACTTGTTAGTTATTTTTGTAGAAAACAAACTTAGGGATCTTAATTTTGAGCATTTTAATCAATTTTATAGATGAGAAAACTGATGTGCATTACATTTAATAACTTTATTAGTTTATAAAAAAAATAAAATTAAATGTATCGAATATATATTTATGTAAATTAAAGTTTTATATAAATAACATTTTAATTTTATAAAACTTATAAAATTAAACATAAAATTTATCAAATGAAACATTTATAAAAAGAAAATCTACTATAAAGGATTTATTAATATAACATAGATTTACTTCTGAAAGCTACTTTGGTTTTAATGTATTTAAACTGATTTTCTCCCTCCCAAGCTGTTGGATACAATGCTTCACTGGGGTCTTTAACACATTTACTGCCATTTCGTGAGTGGATACTTGGCTGTAGTTAAGAAGAATTGGGGATTTACAGAATTATGTGAGTTAATGTTTGATCTTAAAAAGAAAGTTGGACAGGAAAAAAAAATTTCCTCTTCGGAATAATATTTATATCAGCATTTCCTCCATTTTGCATCGCATTAGAAAAATAATGTTTTGGAAATAAGAAATTATTACTTTTCACAAAAATATGTAGCTAACTTATAGCTACCTATATCCTCTGCTCAACAAGGACACCAGATATGCGCATTCATTCTTACTGAATGCTGCAGGACCCATTCTATTTTCTTTCCTATCTAAATGGGAATTAATAAATTAGTTCATTCTGTTTTTAACCTGAAGAGGAACTTGTAGGCCTGAAAACTGGTTCACTTTCTTTTCATTTTCTTTAGGAGTAACCGTTACTCCACTCATCAATTTGTCTTTTCTCTTTGGAGCAATTCCAAAGACTCCAAAGCTTATATCCTGCTAAATCTTTCAGTACTTCTTTGCTTTTTATGTCAACATAGAGAGAAGCATTCGAATGCAACAAGATGGCTAGTATTCAATACAATTTATTAAATATTGAAATATGTGCAGTCAAGATTGCAATGAACATTCAGTGCCCAGGTTTGTTCTACAAATAATTATAAGTCCATTAGACACAGGGAAGCTTTATAGAAAGCACCAACATGCTGCATAAGTGGTTTTTTGATAATTACATTCATTAGGAAAACTGGAATTTTCCAGCCTTTTTGTGTGCTAAGCTGCTTATGTTACATGGCTTCTCCAAACTCTAGCTTTTAGGAGTTTGTAGCCTTTGACATGGAAATTTTTTAGAATGTTGATTGCCATATTAGCTGAGAAGTTTTGCCATTAGTCACATACTGCTTTCATTTAAATTTCAGTTTTAAAGTCTTTCCAGGCCAAAGGAGACTTAGAACAACAAAACCTCAGTGCTATCCAAGTCTGGATCCTAATATCACACATGGAAAATAGAGCCACAATTTAGCCCAAGAATCCACTGCTAAGTCCCAAGAAGAATTAAGCTTCTTAAATTGGCAATCCAAAACAATCAGCGGAATAAGCAGAGGTCAGTAAAGTCAGGTACATTCTGTCTGAATCTGTCTGCATCAGGCCAGGAAGAAACACTGACTCTGTACCCTTCCTGATGCTAAAGTGGCTGGTGCCCCTTCTATTTCAGATATGCAGACCTGAACCTTCTTCCAACATAGAGCATTTTTCCTAGCAAAGAATAAACCAGAATTTTATCTTTCTCTTGAAAGAAAGCTGGTGCCTATCACTTATAAAATAACGAGTAGCAACAGCTCAAGGACTAGAAGTCTTTTCGCAGACTAAAGGGACAGTCTTTAAAATGGGTGCCTTAACCAAGAAACTACAGCTTATTTATTTAAAAGCCTTTTCAGCCGAACCTGTGATGATATGCAGAAAAAACTAAAAGAACAATGAAAAAAAAAAAAAAAAAAAATAAGAGGACAAGAAGAAGGATATATTGTAAACTCAGAAGTTAGTGCAGACACTTAGGATGAACTATCACTGGATACAAGTCGCTGCTTCCAGGATTGCATTCATATTTAATTCAAGGGTTTTTTCCACATACAAATAATTCTAAAGTAGAAAACCAAATCCAGAGTACCGAGAGTGTTGGGCATCTCACATACCCTTAAGTGAACATTCAAGGTGTCAGACAGCAGCACAAACAGGGTTACTCCATAAGAAAGAGCAAGCCAGGGGTGATCCCAGAGCAGGCAATGCTCTCATTGACCCAGGTGTAGTGCTGCAGAAGACAGGCAGGGCACTGATGACACTGACTGTCAACAGCCTAGATAAATCAGTGGTCAGTCAGGTTCAGGGTCACTTCAAGGGCCCAAGTAAGGAGCAGTAACAGATTGTTGCAGAGGCAAAACTGCTGCCCAGGCACAAGTTGTCCATCTGCGAAACTGGCCACGGGGCAGGCATACCCAGATCACAGCTCAGGAAGGGATAAAGGCCCCAAAACTGAGTGGAAATGGGGCTCGGAGAGGTGAAGGGGGAGATCCCATGGGCAAGTGGTCAGGTCCAGTAAGGCCTGGTAGTAGCCTCAGGGCCCTGACAAAAAACATCCATCAAGCTTCAAGATCAAAATTAGGTTTAGGCTTCATGGTAATTCTCAGGACAGCAGTGGCCTTGAGTATTAAAATATTATGATCTACCTACCATGGGTCTAGGACTCAGGTGGTATATTAGTGAATGACCAACTAAGAAAAGAGAATAACGATGTGCCTGTCTCCATTTGCATGTAGGCAACCCACTTTTTTTTTTCAGATTTGTCACAGAATTTGGAATATTGACTTGAATTGGCTGTTAAAGTTCCACTTACCCCATTCCTAACATTCCACTCTCAGTTCAAGAAAAATAACCAGGACTGTGAAAATAAAGAACAGCATTTCACATTCACTGTGCTTCAGTCACCGAAACAACATAGAACAATCCTGATGTTAATTCCCAGTAATAGGGATTTTGTGTTAATTATGTCATTGCTGCAATTAATTTCACAGTGACCATTGTATTCAGCCTATGTAATCCTCCCACGGAGTAGCACTGATCTCTCATCTTGGTCTAATTAGACAGGTTTCAGGATTACATTAGAGTTAGAAGATATTTACAGAGCATGAAGTCATCAAATGGCACATAGGAGGCAGCAGTGGTAGTGGAGTAATATTCATGCCTTCAACAAGTAGAGCATGACCTTTTGGGATCCTAATGGAAAACTAAACAAACCCTTGAGCTCTTGCCAAGTCTACAAACACCGAGCAGAGAAAACAAAATCAAACAAGGTAAGAATTATAAAGACTCTCATTGCACACATTCACGAAAGCCAAGTATAGTCCTGCTTGTTGTTATAGCTGAATTATTTTTAGCAAAAGCCACATTTTTAATAAAAGCCTAGTCACTGGGCACCAAAATTCCATTCCAAAGTGGAATTTATTCTGCTGCGGATATATAAAACTGTTTTTCTTAACTACTCAAGCCACTCTGCCTCCACAAGCCTACTTCTGCTCTATTGAAATCAATAAAAAGGCACCTATTGATTTCAAGAATCATGGGATCAAATCCAGTGCCAAATTCATCCAGGGGGTAGAAAAGAAAATAATAGCTTAATATTGAAATGTCATGATGAATACCTGCCATTTTAGCACTGCTTCTATATATTATTCTAAAAGAATTACAGGAAGGTGTTTCTATTTTACTGAAATATTAATGAGAAATAATAGGTGAATCAATGAATAAAAATACCATAGAATTATTACCTTGCTTTGTGCATTGTTGATATAAAAAAGGACAGTCAATCCATAAGCTTCTTTATTTATTCAAACTGTATCAGAAACTATAACAAGACACATGATATATCAAAAGTTTGTGTATGCAGAAACTGCTTTACTTTGCAAAACCCCAGTCCATGAATTTCCATATTTTGGTTATATGTAATGGTTCCACTACTAGCTAGTTATCAAAATTATTAGGTTACTAATTTCAAAGTGTTCACTACAGATAACTTTTCATATATGTGAAGCCAATTAGGCTAGACTTAAAGATTCTCAGGAAATTACTTTAGAAATGTTTGAATTACTAAACTATAATTAAAGAAAACAAGGACAGCTGAAATTCAGTACATTCAGGAAGCCTTTATTGAAATAAATGCAGAGTTAGTAATAAAAATACAAGTTCATCAACATTAATTTAGTTATATTTTGCATATTCTTCTCATGTCTAATTACAGTAGCTTTCCTATCATGCTTAAAATTCATGAAAAATGATTTCTGTAATACATACAACACCAGGTTGCTTTAAGGTTAGTGAATAAGCAAGAACATATTATAACTTCATTGTTATAATTTCCATTATAATAGTTTCCTTTCCTTAGGAAGAAAAGGACAAGTGGGAAAAAAGGTTATGCCTTCGAGAAGTCATAAGGATCATTAGAACCTGAAAACTCAGAGCACTTGTATAGGTCCCTCTTGCTACCTTGTAATTTCTGTCTCTTCATCCTTCATACTGTTCACAGTGTCTCTCATTGCATATTAGATAATATATAATAGTCTCAGAGAGGTGTTTTGTTATAGGGATACAGAATCTCATACAGTAGAACAAACTCCCTTGAATATATCTCAAGGCATAAATGTTAATCTTCCTAATCACAACTTAGTATCAACTACTGAAGATGACAGAATTGCCTTAGGCAAAGATTGAGAAGTGCGATTTAAACTCAGAGATTCATGCTGTTTTATTTCCCCCTAAAAGCAGTTCTATTACCTATGTGACATCTGTTGAATTGACATCCTGTACATTTGGCATCTGTTTACATATATTGAAAAATGCATAAATATATACAGCTTTTATATATAATATATTTGACGTCTTCTTTCACAGATCTAGAAAAAGTTAATAATGATTGGCTAAATATAAGCCCTCTTTTGCTCTGCCTGATCCACTTTTTTCAATAATTTATTTTCTAATTTACAATACTTTCCAAAAGCAAACTAAAGAAGTTGCAACTGAAATTTTAGTTAGACAATCCCAAATAAACCAAAGCCAAATGGCAACACTGATTTAGCTCTGGTGGTAGATTTATTACTAAAGTTTAGGTGATTATATCCATGGTATTTTCCTCATAGACTTTTTCACTTCATTATACGCAATGCAATTTAACTACAACAGCAAGAAGAGCTATTTTCAGCATCCTTTGGAGATAAAGCAGGCCACAAAATCCAAATATTTCACCATGGCCTCTCCATGTCCTGGGTTCAGCAGTAGCAGTCATTTTTTCTCCTTAGTAGCTGGTGCAAGCACTGTGCTTTTGAGTTTCGGCTTGGGAACAGAACTGATAAGAACAATGTTTTTAGTTA
>JBCJKH010014536.1:4577-14712 GCA_039877255.1 Loriculus beryllinus | reverse complement strand
TTGGCCTGGCCCTACATCCCTTGTCCCAAGCCCCTCTCCAGCTTTCCTGCAGCCCCTTTAGGCACTGGAGCTGCTCTAAGGGCTCCCTGGAGCTCTTCTCTAATCCCAGCATGGGAACATCCCTCCCTCTTGTGGGGAGACCCCATGGGATGTGCTTTGCATCATTGACAGTCTTTGGGGTGCCATTGGTGCCCCTTCCCCAGCTGCTCACCCCGGTTTGCCTGTGTCTGTCCTGGACTCTGTCCCTCCTTGCTCCCTGGTGCTGCCACGTCCTGGTCTTTGCCCTGTCCCTGTTTACCTGGGAAGGATGCCCAGGCTCCTGGTCCTTGGTTTGCCCTTTTCCTTGGGGGGGGTGGGGGGGGGACACACAACACACTGGAGTCCTGCAGCTTCCTCTGCCCTTGGCGTGGAGCTGTTGCACTCTGCCAAGGCACAGACATCTCCCTGCTCCCCTTTTCCATGTGCTAGGATCCAGTTTAGAGCTGGATCTGGGGTCGTTTGGCCCCACGGCAGAGCGGTACCGTGGCCCCACGGTGTCCTGGGCCATACCTGGCAGCAACTTCCCAACCTCCCTCCCAACCTCCCCGCAGCCTCATGGCGCGCCTGCACGAGGCCCTCAGGCAGTGCCAGGACCTGAAGACGGAGAAGGGGCAGATGGACCGGAAGATCAGCCAGCTCTCCGAGGAGAACGGGGACCTCTCCTTCAAGGTACGGGCTGCTGGGTCCTGTCCTGCCCTGGGGCTGGGGATGTTGCTGCGCACAAGGGCCCTGAAGGTTCCCCATGGGCTCTGCCATGGGGAACCTTCACCCAGAGCCGGCCTTGGCTCCAGCTCCTCGCAAAAGGAGCAGCCGGGCCTGGGCTCTGTGTGGGTGCTGGCCCAGGGCAGCCGGGCAGCGCCGTGGGCTCTCTCGGATCTTCCTCTGGAATGGGGGATTTCGCCCTTTGCAGCTCCGGGAGATCGGCAGCCACTTGGTGCAGCTGCAGGACGCCCTGAATGAGCTCTCGGAGGAGCACAACGCGGCCATGGCCCAGGCCCAGGAGAAGCAGGGGCAGCTGGAGACGGAGCTGCGTGGAGCCCTGCAGGACAGGGTGAGTGCGGCCCGTGGCAGGGCTGGGATACGGCTGCTGTCCTGCAGGCACATCCCATGGGAAGCCTCTCCCTGCTCTGGGAAGGGTTCCCTGGGCTGTGCAGTCCTGGGCAGCCCTGGATCTGTGTACTGGGTGTGATGCAGCCCTGCTGAGGCTCAGTCCCACCCCTCCTGTCCCCAGAAATGCTCTGAGGAGAAGATTGAGATCCTGCAAGGGAAGATCTCTCTTCTGGAGGATCAACTGGCGCAGCTGGGCGAGTGTAGCAGCCAGAAGGGAGAGGTGCTGGGGGATGTCCTGAAGGTACGGCTGCGTCTGGAGCCATCCCTGCCTCCCGCGGTGCTCCCATGGGAAGCTGCCTGGAGAAGAGCAGTGTGAGTCACGCTTGAGCCCATGTGTGTTCTGTTCCCTTCCCCTCTTGTCCCCGCAGCTGGAGGAGCTGAAGCAGGAGGTGTCCGCTCTCACCAGCAAAGGTGCTGAGCTCCAGGCCACGGTGCTGCGGCTGGAGGAGGAGAAGCAGCAGCGGGAAGCAGCCCTGCAGTCCCAGCGGGGGTTCTTTGAGGAGGAGAAGCAGCAGCTCGGCAGCCTGGTGAGCAGCCTGCAGGATTCCCTCGCGGAGAGCCAGCGGCACCGGGAGGAGCTGGAGCAGCAGCTGCGGGAGCGGGAGGCCGGCAGCGCCCGGCACGAGCAGAGCCTGCAGCAGCTGCAGCACCTGCAGGAGGCCAACGCTTCCCTGAGCACCCAGCTCCAGGCTGCGGCGCAGGCCCAGGAGTCCAAGCAGGCGGCCTGGGATGGGGAGAGAGCGGAGCTGAGCCGCAGGATCCGGGAGCTGGAAGGCAGGATGGGTGAGCTGGGCCCGCTGCAGGCCCAGCTGCAGGAGCTGGAGGCCCGGCTCAAGGAGAGCCAGCAGCGCCTGGCCGAGAGGGAGCGACTGGCCCGGGAGAACAGCCGCCTGCAGGAGCAGCTCCTCTGCCTGGAGGAATCCCTGCGCAACACCGAGGGCATCCTGGAGGATGAGAAGAGGAGAGCGGCCGAGAGCCTGGAGGGCAGCCTGGCCCGCATCGCCGAGCTGGAGGCGGAGAGGCAGCGCCTGCAGCAGGAGCCGGTCAGGAGCCAGGAGAAGCCCATGGAGACGTCCCCCGCGGCCCGACAGGAGGACGAGGAGCGCGGGAAGCTGGAGCGGGAGCTGCGGGCCCGGCAGGAGGAGGCGGCCGCGCTGCAGGCGCAGGCGCAGCGCCTGGGCACCGAGCACCGGGAGCGCGTGGCCGCCCTCGAGGCCGAGCTGGCTGGCGCCCGCGCGTGGGCCCAGCAGAAGGAGGACGAGGAGCAGCGGCTAAGGGCTGAGCTGTGCTCGCTGCAGGAGCGGGCGGCCGTGGCGGAGCAGGCGGCGGCGCGGCACCGGGCCGAGGCGCAGCGCGCGGCCGAGGCGCTGGACGGAGCCAACCAGGAGCTGAGCCGGGAGCGGCTCCACGGAGAGGAGCTGGAAGGCGCCGTGGAGCGGCTGCGGGGCGCCGAGGCCGAGCTGTCGCGGGCGGCGGCGGGCGGGCGGCAGCGGGAGCAGGAGGCGGAGGCCGAGGCGCAGCGGCTGCGCGGGGAGGGCTCGGTGCTGCGCGCCCGGCTCGAGGAGGCGCGGCGGGAGCTGGGCAGCCGCGACGAGGAGGTCGCGTGCCTGCGGCAGGAGCTGGAGCGGGGCCGGGCGGAGAGCGGGGCCGAGCGCGCCCGCAAGGCCGAGCTGGAGGCGCAGCTCCAGAACAGCCTCAACGAGCAGCGCGTGGAGCGCGCCCGGCACCGCGAGGAGCTGGCGCGGGCGCGGGAGCTGCTGCAGGAGCAGCAGGAGCTGCTGGAGGAGCTGCGCCGGGACAAGGCCTCGCGCGCGGAGGAGCTGCGGGAGCTGCAGGATGCAGTCAGCAGGCTCCGAGGGGAGCTCACCGCGGCGGGGACCAAGGAGCTGCAGGGTCCTGCGGAGGCCGCCCGGAGCCGGGCTGTGGATGGGGACAGCGCCTCGGGCACCAAAGGCTCCGAGAGGGAGCAGGAGCCGAGCGGGGCCCTTTCCCCGGGGGTGCGGACGCTGCGCACGCAGGTGGAGGAGCTGGAGCAGCGCTGCAGGGAGCAGCGGGAGAGCGCGGCCGCGGTGCACGCGGAGCTGGAGGCGTCGCGCAGGGAAGGGGCTCAGCACCGGGAGAAGGTGTCAGAGCTGCAGCAGCTGCTGGAAGCTGCAAGGGCGGCGCAGGCGTTACAGGACGGGAGCGCGGAGGCGCTGCGCAGGGAGCTGCAGGAGAAGGGCCGAGAGCTGCTGCAGAGCCGGGGCACCATCGCGGCGCACGAGAAGGAGCTGGCGGCTCTGCGCGCCGCGGCGCAGGACAGGGCCCGGGCGGAGGAGGGCTGGAAGGAGCAGCTCTCCCAGTGCGTGCAGGAGCTGGAGAGGAAGAGCGGCCTCATCGGGAGCCTGGAGCACGAGGTGTCCATCCTGCACCGGCAGGTGACCGAGAAGGAAGGGGAGAGCAAAGAGCTGAAGCGCCTGATCCTGGCTGAGTCGGAGAAGAGCAAGAAGCTGGAGGAGCGGCTGCGGGTGCTGCAGACCGAGATGGCCACGGCGGCCTCGCGCGCGGCCGAGCGCTGTTCGCTCATGAAGGTGGAGGTGCAGCGCTGCCAGGAGGAGATGGACAAACAGCGCGCGGCCATCGAGGCGCTCAAGAGGGAGCGGCAGAGCCAGGGCGAGCGCGAGGAGGAGCTGCGGCAGGAGCTGAAGGGCTGCCGGGACGAGCGGCTGCAGAAGGAGCAGCTCGTGGCCGCGCTGCAGCAGGAGCTGGGCGCCGCGCAGGGCCTGGCCGCGGAGCTGCCGCCGCTCAAGCTCCTGTGCCAGCAGCTGCAGGCGGAGCGCGGCGCCCTGGAGAGCCAGCACCGGCAGGAGCTGGAGCAGCGCGGCAAGGCCCTGGGCTCGCTGCAGGCAGAGCTGGCTGCGCTGCGGGAGCACGCGGCCGAGCAGGACCGTGCCGTGCAGCGGCTGCAGGCGGAGCTGGGGCAGACACAGGAGCGGCACGGGCGGGAGCTGGAGCGGCTCCGGGCCGCGTCCGAGGAGCTGGTGGCCGGGAGCCGGCGGGAGGCGCAGGAGGCGGCGCGGAAGCTGGAGGCCGTGGGCAAGGAGCAGGAGAGCAGCAAAGCGGCGGCGCTGGAGGAGAGGAGGAAGCTGCTGGAGGACAAGCAGAGGCTGGCGGCGCAGGTAAGGAGCTCCCGCGCATCCTTGCATCCCGGTCCTCCCGGGGCCTGGGGCTGGCACACGCTCCCCATGGTTGCCGCGCTTTGTGCCCGCAGGTGGAGCAGCTGGAGGCGGTTCGGAGGGAGCAAGCCAAGCAGGTAACGTGGGTGATGGTGCAGGGCTTTGGCTGCTTTCTGGCGGCATTTTCTGTCCCCTCGTGCTGTGCTTGTGGTGAGGACGCTGCTCCAGGTCTTTGCCTTCATCCCAAACCTGCTGCCTGCAGCTCAGCACCTCCCAGTGTGGAGGTCCCAGCCATAGGGGACCACTGCTCTTGTGATACCTCCTTAGGCAGTTGGGATTTAGGGGGAGCCAGGATATCCCATTGTTTCCATACCTTCCTTTTCCCTCCCCTGTTTAACCACGGTTCAGCTCCTTGCCCAGCTGGTGGGAATGGCTGGAGGCAGGAGAGGCCGGATGTGGTCTGGTTGTGGCCAGGGGTGCGATGCCTCAGAGCAGCACGGACCTCAGCGGTGGTGTGAGGCTGGCACTCGGCAGCAGCGTTGGAAAAGTCCCGTTTTCCCCCCAATCCCAACACAAGCGGCCCCACAGCGGCCTCGTGGCTGGGAAACAGAGAAGGGAATCTCCGCCCTGGAGCTGGTTTAACCCCAGGTGTTCCCGCAGGTGGAGGAGCTCAGTAAGAAGCTGACTCAGCACGAGAAGACGGCGCGGAGCCAGCAGCAGAGAGTGAAGGTGAATGGGGAGCGAAGGCCTGGGGCTGAGCTCTGTGCCGGGCAGAGGGGGGGTTCGGGGGGGTCTCTGAGCCCCTGTCCTCGCTGCCCACAGGCGCTGGAGGGGGAGCTGCAGGCGGAGGCCACGCGCCAGCAGGAGAGGGTGGCAGAGCTGCAGGAGCAGCTTGCACAGAAGGAGCAGGCGGCCGAGCACTACAAAGGCCAAGTATGGTCCCATCATCCCATCCCCATCCCCATCCCGGTCCATGGGAAGGCTGATGGGTTTCTCTCCCTGTCCTCCTAGATGGAGAAGGCAAAAACTCACTACGATGCAAAGAAGCAGCAGAACCAGGACCTGGCGGAGAAGCTGAAGGCCATGGAGCAGCTCCAGAAGGAGAACAGGGAGCTCCGGGCTGAGTCGGAGCGGTTGGCCAAGGAGCTGCAGCAGAGCGTGCTGCAGGCCAAGGAGTCGGAGCTTTGTCACTTGTTGCTGAGTCCTGATGCTTTAATCAGATTAAAGACTGATGCTGAAGCATCAATCCTGCATAAGCAAGAGCTGCCAGGATGTCCAGCCTACACATGCCACCTACTGAGGTGCCTGTGAAATCCCTTCTGCAACACTTAGGTCATGGTGCTGCTCACCAGAACCCAGGGCTGCTCAGTGCCTAAGCCAGTACAGACCGCAGCAGAGACCTTGCAAACAGAGCTGAGACATGGGCCAGCCACGGTGGGCTCCATGTTGGCATTGCTGCTTATAGATCCTGCCTCCAGGAGCCTGAATTTGTTAGGCAGAAGGAAAACAGCCTGACCTTACCAGGACCCCTGACAACAGCCACAGCCTCAGACTACAGGAAGACTTAATCTTGCTTTGATAGGACACCGCAGGAGAACAGCGCCATCTCCAGAACTGCAATCCTATTCCTATCTGACAACCACAGCCCCACCAGAAAGACTTCCAGCCTCTAGCTGATTAGCTTGGCTCAGCACTGTCCGGGACAGCTATATAAATAAATAGAGAGGGAAGTGTGTTATGGCTGGGGAGAAACACTGCTTTAGTATTTCCTTTGTTTTAAAGGTAATACTCAGATAGATACCCCCTGCAATGCTGGAATTTGGGGTTGGTGCTGATGGAGACATATTTGTTGGTTTTTTCCTGAGCCAGCGATTTTGTGAAAAGCTTTGACAAAACAGATGAAAAAATGTGGGGAAATAGAAGAAAAGAGGGAGTGAGATGGAAGTGAGAACATGAAGGGCAGCCAGGATGCCTCCTAAACTGCTCCAGCCCTTTGAGATCAGCTTCCCAAGAGAAGCTCACAGTGAAGTCAGCCTGCTGTGCTAACAGTGCACTGTCTGAAATTGCAGAGCTAGAGATGGAAACCCCTACTACAGATATTGTAGGATGATTTCCGAGCCTGATTTAACATGCAAGCATCCACATATCAAGCATGAGAGACTTATTAGTTGCAGGCTAAGGTTCAATGTACTGAAGACGTAGGACACCATTGCCATTGCTGGTATGCCCATCTTTTGCACAGCATTTTTGCATAGCCAATAAAATCCCATTCATGGAAGTGGAACTGAGGGATAAGGCATAGGGAAGCAAATCACCATTGGTCTCTAACAAAGCAACTGACAATGTCAGTAATCAAACAACCCCCACATGGTGTCTTATCTTCAAGGCTGCCTTTTGCAGGCAATCTCCTCCTGCCCAACACTGCCTGAACCTTTTGTTCAGCAGGAACCAAAGACTTGCATAAGCTTCCAGTGTGGACAGGCAGCCTGCCATAGCCCTGGCCTGGAGGACCGAGGACCTTCAATGAAAAGAGAGACAGTCAGATACAGAGGCATCCCATTGTGTCCCCTCGGATCTGCTGAAACTCATCTAACGAAGCTTTCTCTTTTTCTTCTCCTTTTTGCATTTCCACTTCCCATTAAGCCTCCTCAGCCCTTTTATTAAGGTTTATTTTTACCTCAGTGCAAGAGGTTAGGAGCACGCAGCTCTGGCTTTGACTGCTTGGCATTTTGTGAAGACTGTGACTCACGTGGTACTTCGTACCTAGCCAAAAATAACTCCCTGCACACAGGAGCTGCTCACTTACATGCAGAGACCACTTACTTCCAACCCTCTTGGTTTTGTTTTAGGGGGATTACTGGGTGGGCATAGAGGGTGAAGAGCTGCTGGGCTTGAAGCCTGAGGGATGGGGAGAGACAGCATGACATGTTTCTGCTTTTTTAAATAGATGATCCTCTTATTTTCCTCCCTCCACCTTTGTCATGGGAGGAAAGGAGAAGCAAGGAAAAGGCAGCATCTCTCAGCACCAAGTGTTTGATAAGGAAAAGTATGGGAAGTGTTGGAGGAAAGAAAAGATCTGTTTTGGTAATGAGCAACTATTGGAGGGTGTTTAGAGTGCCCTATGGTGAATCAAATCAATTTACTCTAACACACTGCTGAAGGAGGGCTCCCACTGAGCCCAGTGTGAGGTCCTCAAACCCCCAGCAGGAGCGATGTGGACCCAATGGCTCTCAGTGCTGTCACAGCACCTCTTCCTTTCAGAAGCAGTGAGAGCAGAAAGTACAGAGCTGTAAAGCCATATCATGTCTCTAGTTCCTGTGCACTGATGCCTCAGACACAGACCTGCCATGGCCATTCCCTGCTTGCCCCCCCTCCTTCTTCTGGGCAGATGCTGTACTGGTGGCAGTGGCTGTCCCCAGAACTCTGTGCAGGGACAAGTGGGCTCAGAGCAGGAATCAGCCCTTCAACAAAATCGCAAGTGCCTGCACAACCTCCTGCTCATCCAGAACCACCTGCACAAGGAGACTTGGCCTGATCCATGAGAGCCCTCCCAAGGCCAGCGCTGCCATACCACTGTATGATAAATGACATATGTTACAATTTCCACCCCAAACCAAACTGTCTGGGATAACAAACCCAAAACACAGCTGAAATGAAGCAGTTGGAATACGCTATTTTCAAACACTTATCTTTTGAATCTTGACTTTTAGTGAAAATGAATGACATCTCAAACTTGGTTTTCACCTATGAAAGCCAAAATGAACACAGCCTTGTTTTCTGCATCTCTTTTTGTGGTTTGGGTTGGGGTTTTCTTTGCTTTTGAACTGAAAACAACCCACAGTGAAGTATTTCTCACCCTTATTTTAATAGTCCTTTGCCTTACAATCAGATACAGGAAGGAAAAGGTTATTAAACCTGAAAATTCCTGGTTAATCACATCACAGTCAGTGTCCAGAATTCACCCTTCTGGTTACTTAAAATTCATGCTGCTGAAGCTCAGCGGAGGGACCAAACCTCTTGCTGAAGGTGATGTGATGCCTTTCCCTGCGCATCCTGCACCCCGCACAGCCTAAGTGAGGGGGTCTCATCCTGCTGCGTTAACACATGCAGCAGTTTCAGGGAGTTGAGTGAGCAGAATAGCAAAAGCGGCAGAGCTGGAGGTAATACTGCTCTAAATAGATAGCTGGGGGACTGGTTTTCTATATTAAAGTATTGATTTTTCATAAACTAAGAGCACAAAAGGCCATGGAAAACAATCAAGTCCCAGTGCAGGAAGCTGAAAAATTAGACAGCACTCGAAGCCCTCGTGGCTGTGTTTTGTGCAGAGACTTTCAGTTAAAAAAGCCTTATTTATAGGCAGTGAACTTCAGAAAAATCCGAGGTGTGGTTCTAACACACGGGAAGTTTGTTTCCTCTCAACTGGGATGCTGTGAATCTCCAATTCAGGCAGGCAACATCAGCAGAACCAGCCTCATGAAATCTCTCGTGTGTTCTGCTTATGGCTATGCTAAGTAGATCCTGAAAGCAGCCTTTCATTTCAGCATTTCAGCTGTTGCTTTATCACCCTGTGATGGGAAATAAGATATGCCAAAAGACAGGGAGGCAACATGCGATTTGCTTTTCTTTCCTTTCTGTCTGCCTTTCTATAGAAACCCTCACTTCAATCAGAAGTGGAGGTAGTGAAGCTCCATCCTGAATTAAGGTGTCACCTGGTTTCCAGTGAAAATGATGAATCACTGGAAAATCCTTTTCAGAAAATGCGGTTAGATTGTTCATCCTGAGACCGGTGTTAAAGACTGCATGTCCCGGCTTAAACCATAACTCAATTGAGGTTCATGCAGAAACCAGTAAGTGGAAGAAATCTATGGCCTTGGTGATACACAAAAACAGAGCAGTAAATCATAGTTGTCTCATGCTTTAAATTTATGAAGCCATTACATTCAGAATTTGTGAGACTTCGAGTCTGGGTTCTAGGTAATTCTTATTTCAGCAAACGCAAAAAAACAGACAGGATTTTGGTATTGTGCTTAAATGTAAATTAAGGCACTGTCAAATTGGGGTGGAAATCACTATATCTCCAAGCCTGGACCTGGATTTTGATGCTCCTTAACATTGTTATCAACATGGGACTTAAAAGCCTGGATCCGTTTCTAGGATGCATTTGTGAGGGAGCTATCTTCTTGCACTTTTACCTCAAGGCACGAAATCCCCAGCCCAAATGTAAAGATACTGACGTGTTAAATAGGATGCTGTCCCCAGTTTTTTTGTAAGAAACCAAGCCATACCAACAAGGAACAAGGAAAAGTTAAGTGTGTGAGTTTATCCTACAACAATCTGTGTCACTTGTCATATCATGCCCCACAGGGTGATAGTGAGGTCTGAGCATCCAAGAGGGAAATTTCCAACCGCACGTATGTTGTTATAAGGACATCTCAAACATACAAGGTACTGCTCTACCACATGTGCACTCCAAGGCCCTGCAGGTGTTAAGGAGGCAGCCAGAGCCCAGCCATGCACAGGTTTACCATAACAATTCACACAGTAAACTTGATGTGGTCCAGGCACATCAGGCTCCTCAGGTTTATCCACACATATGCAGCAACCATTTGTCCCTATACTTATATCTGGACAAATAACCTGGATATTTAGCAGCCCCATTAAAACCTGTTTATTTTAGCTCATTCCATCCGTTTGGACATAACTTCCAAAGAGGGAGTTAAAAAAGGAACACTTCTAGGGAAAGTAAGATGCTTGTCAGCCTGAAATACTGCTGCCTCATCACACACAAGGATTGCTTTCATGGGGCAAGGGACAAACCTTGGATGGGAGAT
>JBCJKH010014534.1:4927-19300 GCA_039877255.1 Loriculus beryllinus | reverse complement strand
CTATCAAGCTGATAGCTAATTTAGCTGAGGACAGTGTGGACCCCAACTGTGGCTTCTTCCATAACTTCCAGGCTGCAGTAGGGTGAGCAAGACTGAAACTTTAGGCATTGTGCTGGAGGCCAACTGACCCTCCTGCAGGAGAATGAAATAAAAGATGAGATTTGCTGAGAATTCTGGGTGAGATTAATGTCCTTACTGTCCTTGCTACAGAGGAGACTTTGTGAGCTATATTGGTTAGTCTGAGTAGTACTGGAATAAATCCATTCCTGACACTTTCCTGTAATACTTATTGGCATGCTGGATTGGTTACCTTCTTGTTTCAAAATGTTAGCTGTTTACAATGGCTGTTGTGGAACTAGTAACTGAGGTGTTATTTTTGTCAGGGCAGTCTTAACTTTACAGGTTTTCTTTCCTGTGAACTTCAGTGTTTTTCAGTACTGATTCAGTCTATGCCCAGCAAGTGCATTAAAAAGAAAAGAATCATTATAGACTAGGATTTGTTCTCTTTTGACACTTCTCTGTAGTGTCTACGTCCAATTAGCTATTTTGAAGCTTCTAATACATTCACTTTTTGTAGACCTTTTCTTTTGGAAGTTGACCTAGGTCTGTTATTGGGCTGCTGAATTAGTTGTAGTGGGATATTTCATCCAATTCCATATTGCATCCCCTAGCCCATTCCTCTTCCGTGAGCTGTCTTGCAGAGGACTGCTGCTTAAGGAAGTACTTTTTATCACAATCTTGGAGTAATAAAAAAACAACCAACCAAAACCCCTAAATAAATGAACACAAAGCCCCACCACCCAAAATCCTCAGTGCAAGACAAACTACTTTATTCAATTGCTTATGTCAAAAGAGGAAGGAGATTTATATTCCGGTCGCAGATCTGGAAGGAATGAACTCAATCACTGATGACCTGAAATGCAGAATGTACCAGTAATGTGATTAGATTGGCAAGTACCGTTTTGACATTTACCACAGAGGCAAAGCTATGTTTGACAAAATCAGTTTTTAGCTGCTATTTCAGTCAAGCTATTGTATACTAACAGTAAATGACTAAGTACTTTTCAACAATATGCCAATAGCTGGTAAAAGCAGCCATTCATAATAGAGGGCTTTTCTCTTGACCTGAGAATTGTCTGGGGAATATACCAGTTAATTTGTATTACTGCTAACAGAGAAAATAATATTTCTGCTGCCAGAAGTCAGAAACTTTACCTGGCAATTATGAACCCTCAGGCCACAGCAGCAGACTTAAGTTTGGGCGTGTGTTCTAGGCATTTACTATGCCATACACAAACCTGTTTTTTAAAATACCAATCTTAAGCATTTGGATAAGCCCATTTTAGTGTTTCTGCATCTACCATTTAAGTTTTTGCTAAAGAATGGTTCATAAAGCATGGGTAGCATTCCTGCAAGACTAATTGACAGCTAACAGAGCATGCATGTTCAGGATCAGGGAAGGACAAGTCATTCTCATTAGGAGCCTATTTCATTATGGGAAATCAGTTAGTTAATAACTTGTAATGTTTCATGTCCCAGGTCTGCAAAACACCCAGAAGCAAACTAGATTGAGAATGCCCTTCTACTTGATTTGCAGACAGAAATGAGCACTTGGGGGCAATGCAGTGATTTCAGTGTTTTGGAAGAATGCACAGCAAAGAAACTTGCTTTTAACAATATGATCTCTACTTCTGATAGCTGGCTTGCTGCTGCTGACAGCATGCTTCTCAAAAAACTGTGGACATGAGTCCTGGACTGGGAGGGAACCACTGAAGTAAAGATTTCATAGAACTGTATAATAGTTTAGTTTGGAGGGGACCTGTAAAGGTGTTGGCTTTTGCAACTTGGAATGACTTAATTTCCCTAACGTGGTGCACAGCATGTTATTTAGAAAATACTGTTATTATTTAGAAAATACTGTTGTTTACACAGAGGAGGGGAAGGTGACTTGTATAATCCCTTCATTTTAAGCTACCTAGTAAAAACAAAACACTTTTTTCTTCCAGCCTGAGTAGGAATCATCTTCTAACTTTTGTAGGGTTTTAAATTGTGTTACCCACTGGAAAGTCTCTCTCCCACTAGGACCTTCATTTGGATCTTCTTTGCACCCTTGTGTCCCTTTTCCACATATTTTCTTTATTTCTATATGATCTGCCTTTGTAAGGCGCATCAACTGGAAAGTCTGATCCTCTGACCAGTCAAGGTCAAATGACAAACAAATCCAACATTCCTTGTTGCTAGAGGCCCTCACTTGTGTTAGTGTCCTGCTTGACAGATTCAGGTAACATTCCATACTAATTAACCTCCCTGTGTACATTCCATCCCCCGCCACATTCTTTTTCATGAATTAGGAGGAAAGAAAATTAAATTTCTCCAGAATTTTTGGCATTATGTAGCGAAAATGCTTTAAAACTACCCAAAGCTCTTGATAGTATTATTGAAAGAATAAGTTCATTGTTTTTTCTGCAAAGACTATTCAGGAAGGCTTAAAGGCATATTAAGGCTGTTGAAATTGTTCTTTCTCTGCTTAAATTTATTAGGATGAGAGTTCCCTGCAGTACCTTCACAAAAAATATATGGGCTTGTGTCTTTTGTAATGATGTACCTAAAGACTGATTGACAATAAAGTATTTTTGTGTGAAATGCCCCAAAAATCAGCATCTGATTTTAAACAGCTTTTATTTGTAGATTGTCTAGGTTGATGTGTTCTATCAGTACCCTATGGGACAAATGCAATTTGATGCTTTGTTTGGGATAGTGAATAGTTATTTCAGTGATGAACAGTGCATGAATAGCTAAAAAGCTCCATCAGCCAGCTGAAGCCTGATACCTCATGTTGCTTCTGTGACTGCTGGTAAAGGTGATACAGTAAAGGAGCAGAGGCCTTTATGCTGTTGTCTTCTTTTGCTCTTCTTCCATTGCAGTAGGAACAGCCTAGAAGTGGCCTACTCCTTGGAACAGCAAGCTTGTCCAAGCAGCTTGTGGGAGAACGAGTTTAAGACTGCTTGCTGTTTCAGACAGGAAGGTGATGGCAGGCTGCTGGAAGGGGAGGATAACCCCCTTGTCAAAATACAGATTATTCCTTTTGATTCTTAGAGTTGAATTTTCTAAAAGTGGTCTGTAGGACCCAGTGTACAGAATATTCAATAGCTAAAGTACTAAACCTGTCCCAAAGGCGTTTAGTAGAAAAGGATGTCAAGTTACAGAGAAAACAAACTCAGTGAGGAAGGATGAGATTGTTGTGAATGTTAAAAACCAAATGTGCTTAATTAAACCTTTCATTGTTTGCGTAGGGAAATAGGTGATCACTGGCATCTAGCAATTCAAGAAGCAATTTTGGAGAAATGCAGTGATAATGATGGAATAGTTCATATTGCTGTTGACAAAAATTCACGTGAGGTTAGTGTCTTCCCAGTACCATGTTAATGCATTGTTTATCCCTGTCTGCTGCACTTTAAAAAAACCCAACCCCTTCTCTTTCTTAATTGCAGGGTTGTGTGTATGTCAAGTGTCTCTCTCCAGAATATGCTGGAAAGGCTTTCAAGGCATTACATGGCTCTTGGTTTGATGGTAAGGAATGGGGGTTTGTAACAAAACATGGGTGGGAATGACAGAAGATGGGTGCAGTTGGAATTCTTTTAAATGGTGAAGTGTTTTACATGTAAATTATTGAGTTGTAACAAAGGCTGGATCTTTTTAGTAGTCATCACCTACTAAAGTTGTTTCAAGAGTAATAATGTGTTTGTGTGTATTATGTCCTGAAGCAACATGTAATGATACTGAGCTGGAAGGCTTCTGTTTTCCTATTTCTTTGCCTTATAGGAAAGCTGGTAACGGTAAAATACCTGCGGCTAGATCGGTATCATCATCGTTTTCCCCAGGCTCTTACTTGTAGCACTCCACTGAAGCCATCGAACAAACACATGAACTCTATGTCACATCTGCGTCTTCGGACAGGCACAACTAATTCTCAGGGAGGTTCCTGAGAAGACTTTCTACAACTGCTAGGACTGTTACTTGCAACAGGAATTTTCCTGTTCTGCTGCCGTCTTCCTTTTTTAGTGCTTTTTGTATGTAATACTTTAATGAATTAAAGAAAAGTTTGAACGTTCCAGAAATCTTGTTTCCAAAGGGACTTAGCAATGAGGCAGTAATACTGAGCTGACAAAAAAGAAAAAGAATTGCTTCAGGATGTTTTCCGGGGCTATAGTAAACCAATGCATTTAAGTTTTGCATGAGGAATACCGATTTCATTATACATTTGCAGATGTGGTGACTGTATTTTTGCACCAAGAGGTGTTTTTTGATAATACAACAGCATGGAGAAAAGATGACTTCCTGTATTTCCATAGTTTCCTGTGAAATAATCTTGTGGGTATTTTGTAACAACCAACCTACAGTTCCTGATGGTGAATAAGTTACATTTTATTTTTCAGTCAATATTAGGATTTTTTTTTTTTTGTTGCTGTATAAGAATCTTTTCTGCAGCTGAGGGATGGGGAAAGTTAATCTGGCATTAGTGGTTGCATATAAGTGTGAGGGAAGACGAACCAAATGCGGATGTACTAGGGTTTGTATATAAATGTAAATGCTGGTGGTGGCAAAAATGGTTGTGTTCCGTGAGGATGTCTGCATTGAAGCAGTGAATAAGCTTCCTATTTTATTCAAAACCTAATGTTTTATATGGTTTTGGCTGTATTATGACAAGAGGCCAAATACCTTAAAGCGTTAGATACAGGTTAAATATCTTTTATAGGTTTTATATTAAAATACCTGACTGATTTTGTGTGAAAGGTCTGATACCAATTGTAATGAATTCAAATTTGTGAGCAATAAAGAAGCAATTGGCAGATACTGGAAAAATATTTTGTGAAAAGCTGTATTTATTATTACAATTGCCAGGGCTGTGACAAAATACCATTGGGAATAAGTGACTTTCCCAATACATGACATCTTGTTGTAATGAACCAGTTACCTATTGAAATTTAAAAAGGTACATGCTTCCGTGCAACAGTTCTGGCTGATGCAAACTAGAATTCTGGCTGATAGTAAACCTTGTGATTCTAAGCTTGTAAATTTACTAACGTTGACCTAGAAGTACAGAATTGTTGCTGAGAAGCATAGTTGCAAATCTAAGATTATTGGCTTTACTAATCCCCACTCCTACAACAGTTTTATGTAATTATCCAGCTGAATATCCTGTAGGAGGTGAGACTGGAAGCACACCAGTCCCACAAACTTTACTGAAACTCACTTTACTTTGTAGATACGATGGATTTGCAGCATGAACTTGCACAAATAATGCACGTTTTTCTTATGGTTAAGTAAACATGATGCACACTATTCTGCAACAGAAAATCCTCTTGTGCCTTACCTTTGTGCTTTTGTGGGCACCATGTTTATTATTGGAGAGTTTGTAAACGGAAAAAAGATTTTAAATCCTCAGTTTTATGGCTCAGATGCTAATAAATGAGTATATATAATATATAATCAGCCATGCAGAATCCTACTTACCAAGGACAAGTACATATTTTTGATGGGTAAGTAGATTGTGCCAGGTCTGGTAGATTTTGATGAGTTTTACTATATACATATATGTATATGTATAATATACATGTATATGTATTATATATGTATATAAACTAATTTTGTTGTATTTGATGTGCATCATAGTGATCTGTTAACCTGACCTTAGTGACCCCATCTTGTGGCCTGTTGCAAGAGTGAATGTACAAATATGTGTGGCATTTTAAAAGGTCGCCTCGATGCAAATGCATCTATCTTGCTTCTTAAAGTATATTTCTTGTAAACACTGTACATTTTATTATTGTAATATTGTACTATTATGCAGCTTATTTTACCTTAAACCTGTTAAGTTGACCAATGTCCCTTCCTGCAAGACAGAGGGGAATGTGTATAATAACTGAACATTTGAGGAAATTCAGATGTTTGTTGTAATTTGTCACCCTGTCCTGTAAAAACAAACAAAAAACCAAACCGAACTCGAATTAAAGGTTTATTAGGGGTTTTTATATGTGTCTCCCCTAGATAGTTGGGTGTCTTTCTGACTTGGATACTTTTTTCATTTGGGGGGGGGGGGGAGGGCATGAATTCATTGCAAATGCCTAGCTTTTAGTGTTTATTAGGATTTGAAGCTGAACAGGTGCTACTGCGAGCTGAGCTAATCACTGAACGTCACTTAAATGAAGTTTGGATTTTGTACATAGGGATTGCATAATTCCCTGTCATTACGTTTATACTATGCTGTTTTAAACTTGTATTTGAAGGGTTGGTGGAGGGAGGGGGAAACGACCGAAGAACGGGGTTTTAGGGTCATGACTTATGAGCATTTGCTCATTTTGGAAGGGAAGTGGTGGGGCGAGAATTTCGCTGTAGCTCTGCCCCTCCTTCCCTTTTTGTCCCTTGGGCCATACAGACAGTGAGCAGCGGGGCCTGTCTCAATTCCCCTGCCCGTCAGCTTAGAGCAGTCGCTCTCCCTGCAGCCACAAGTGGGAGCCACGGGCCGAAGCCGTCGCCCCCCGCAGAGCCTCGGCTGCCCCAGCGCGACCCCCCGCCGGCCGCCGAGCAGGTAGGTGGGGGCCGCGGCCCGGCTGCCTCCGCTTGGAGCGGGGATCCCGGGCCATGATCCCTCCTTCCCCCCCCGGCCCTTTCGGAGCGGCTGGAAAACTATTTCGAAGGTGGACCCCTCACATCAAAGGGCAGCGGCTCTGGCCTGGCGGGGCGAGACGGGGTCCAGCCCCCACCGGGCCGACCCCTCAGCGTGCTGGCGGCCGCCTCCCGCTGTGCCGGGCCGGGCCGTGCCGTGCGTGCCGCGCCGGCTCCATGTTCATATTTGGCGTTGGCCGCCGGTGCCCAGGAATTTCCCGTCATGCTCCCCGGGCGGCGGGCCCGTCACCGCGGTCCCGGGGGGCTGGGACCGCTCGCTCCCTCGGGCCTCTCCTCATGCGCGCTGTGCCGCCGCCGCCGCTCCTCCTCTCCGCGCTCTGCCTGGCGCTGGCGGCCGCCGCAGGAGCCGCAGGTAGGAGCCGCGCTGCCGCGGCTGACAGCTGCACCCCCGCCGGGCTCCACGGGGAGGGCGGGCGGGCCGGGGGCTGCGGCGGGCCGAGGGGAGGAGCGGCTCCTGCGGGCGGGTCGGGGGGGTCGGGCCGCACCTGACGCGGCTGTGGCGAAGCGTGACGGGGCGGGCGGGGAGCGGGCCGCCGCCGAGGGGCACCCCGGGGTCTGCCCGCGGCGGGGAGCGCGGGGCCGGGTCTGTCCCCGTTTTACGGAGCGGGCCCCGGACGGGGTTTGCCCGGCCGTGGTGCTGTGAGGTGCCGGTGACCGCCGCATCGCCTGAGCCCCGTAGCACCCGGTGTCCTTGGCTGTAGGTGCCACTTCTGACTCAAAAGAGAGGTAGATCGTTTCTGGGGTATAGCAACGGAGCTGGCGGGGTGAAGCGGCCATTCACCGGGTGCGCAGTTAGTTCAGCTCTGCTGCGGTCCCCTGCTCCGTGAATTGTGCTTCATTGGTCAGAAAAGGAGCTTAAACTTCATATACGCGTTCAGAATCCGGTCGTGTTCTTACAAGGGAGCTCGAGGCGCTCACTGTTTGTTTTGTGTTATGCTACTGGCAGATACAATCGATGCAAAAGATGTGTTTTGTTTCTTGCTGTCCCCTTTTCAAGCTTTATTTGGGTATAGGAATGACACTCTGTTAAAGCTTCGTGTGACATTTGACAACTTTGCTATAAGTGCTGGCTTTTCTGCTTGAGCTGAAATTCCAGTTATTGTCCCTTCAGAATAAAGTGCGGTGATCTTAAACAGGGATAACTATTGAAACTATCCAGTTTAACAGCAGATGTCCACAGATAAGGCTAGATGCCCGCTGTTCGCTAGTGATAAACATCTGATCTCTCTAAGAGTTCTGACCTTAAACACAGCTTTTAGGGAAGCACAGAGCCTTACATTATATATGTTATCCTTTATATAATCTTCTATATGTTACACTTTTATTTCTTTCTCCTTTAAGCTTGCTGTTGGTACTGGGCTGGTTCTGAAGCTGCACCCTCTTCAAAACGCAGATGTCAGAATAAGGTATCTGCAAGAGGCAGATCCTTTGCCTTGCCCATATAGCTTGTTTATGGCAGGCGGTCTGGAAGTGGAAGAGCCGGCTCCACTCCCGCTCTGGCACAGTGCCGTTCAGCTGAATCCAGTGTTTGATGCTTAGAATTCACCCCGGTGATGTTCTTGACCTTGCTGAATTGACACGAGTGCTTGCTGTCTTGTTTGCCAGGGATTCCCAACTTTTTATTGCATTGCTGCATGCCTTTGCAGTTTGTCATGATTCCTTGTCTGCCAAATTTGGTTGGTAATGGTGCCCTTTAAGTCTGATTCTGGAAGTAGTTTCCCTGTGGCTTGTCCTCTTCATCAGACATTTGCTCATAGTTTGTAAGAGAATGGCCTGCTTTGCTGTACACATAGCTTATTTTAGAACAGTGTTTCTTAATTGTCTTTTAAAATCTATGCAGAGAGTTAAACATGGTGAATAGCATGCCACAGTTGTCAAATGATCCTGGAATTCCAAGAGGAAGGAAGGTAATTCAGTTTCAAATAAAGTTCTGCATTGATTTCTCAAAACCACTAAAGTTAGTGAAGCCATATATAGTTCATTCCAGAATGTGGTTGGTTGGTCCTTTTCCTGTCTGACATTCCTTGGATCTGTATAATACACATTTGAAAACGTTCTTTAGGAGGAAAAAAGGATTCTGTTTTCCCTTCAAAAGCACAGTCTTTAAAAGCAGTGCCTTTGTGTGTAGGGTAATGTTTCTATATTCGGTAGCAAAGCCATATAAAGCAGTTGATCCTGGACAAAAATAAAATCTTTTGACTGAATGACCTTGCTTATTTTTCCAAGTGGTGGCATTTAAATGCTCTCACAGGGATTTGGTTAATACACATTTTTATGTTTGTACATACTGTAAGGATTCCTAGCAGCTGTTGATTAAGGGAAATTTCCCCATGAGGAAGGTATTTGGTCCTTTGCCCTGATATTTATGAAGGTAAGGGAGGATCTTGTTTACCTATTCACACTTTGTCAGCTTTGTAAGATGACACTTGTTTCTATGTCATTGGAGGTCCAGCCTGTTTATTATGTTAGAAACGCGAGAAAACGAAGATTCCCTTTTAGGGGGATTGTTAATGGTTCCTTTTTTATTTATTCTAAAAGCTGGGGAAACAGGAGGGAGAAGGGGGAGAGAAGAGATCACCGTTAAGGATTTAATCTTCTCAAACAGAAAGCTAAGAAGTCTGCCGGTCTGCATCAGACTGGCATCGCTACAAGCTGGCGATGCAGCAAAGCCATCCAATTTTGAGGTAGCTCTGTTGAGCTGCAGAATTCAACTGAGTGTGTCCTCATTACAGAGCAGTTCTTTGGCTCTTTAGAGTGCAGCATTATGGAATAGTTAGGGTTGGAAAGGACCTTAAGATCATCTAGTTCCAACTAGATGATTATATTAGTCATAGGTTGGGAAGATGTCCATCTTTCCCCTTTTGTATTCTTTTTCTTTATTTTATTAAAAGCTGCAGTTTTCACAGCACCCAGACTATGAACTTCAGCTCTGGAGTCTTTAATTGCTGGGAAAGTGGGATAAACCATCAGCCTAATTACAGCTCAGTCTAGCCCTGATTTGTTTAAGTGTTCCCTTAGCCAAAAAACTCCAAGAAAATTGGACCCTCAAATTCCTGGGGTATTTATGATGGTGTGTAGGAATTACTGTAGAATAAAGTTGGGTATAGATTTATCTTTCCCTGAGTAACTCCTAAGTTGGTATGCTTATTTTGGAACAGGCTCCAGGGCTAGGGTGTTTCTTGCTCTGGAATAATCATGTCCATACATGGAGTTATTTAGAAGCTACTTTCTGTACGCAAGTGGGGGAAGTCTTTAAAGCATAACAACAAAAAAACTTGCCAGCTTTCTGAGCCTTTTTTTTATTAGTGTTTCAGAGTGAGAAGTGACTACAGGTTAACTTTTCCTTCCCTCACTCTTGTTGCTTTGTTGGGATTGTATTATCTTTTTGGACGCTTCATTTGCCTCAGAAAGATCTTAGGTTCTCAGGGAACTATTAATATGTACTAGCTAAAAAACCCTAAACCAACACAAAACTAAAGACTGAAGTCCTCCTTCATGGAAATTTGTGAATGTGTAACCAACCAGCAATGTTTTAAAAACAACTTCCAACCAAGCACTTAAGAAGAGGAAGGAAGCACATACTTCATCATTAACTTATACCAGAAGATGAAGAATATCAGTCTGGGTTTTAATGGGAATTTTTGTGTCCTTAATCTGTAAAGATGGTGATCCTTATATTTTGTCTGAAAATAGGGTAGAAAGAATTCTTTGGGAACACCACTTATGGTGAGGTAACTGAAAATTATAATTTATCTGCTTAGCTCCAGCCTTCTGGTTCTCATTTAGCAACCTCAGTTTCAATAGCATTATCTGAAAACCACACAATCTAGCAACTGAAACTGGGGATAAAGAGGCTTTTCTCGGTAATTACTTTAAGACCTGAGGAATTGAATGATACTAGCCCAAACCAGGCTAGAACAATGCTGACACTTATAAGGCGCTAACATGGTTTTGCTGTCTTCACTGACTTAGGTTATCGTTTAGCATTGTTTTGTAACATGATTAATAGCATAAGTAGTTCTTTATTTAGGCTGAGCCCTGGAAGTGATCTTTCCACTAAGTTTGGGATTTGAACATGATTCAGCTTCTGAGCGTTGCACAGAGTCCAAGGACGGGTCTTCTGCAGAGCTCCCCAGTTCACTCCTTCAGTAGCATTGGAACACCAGGATTAATGATTTATTTGAAATCTAGGCAGGAGCTTAGCAGAATGTACGTAGCGTGCTAACGCGTTGTTCTGTTGGGATGTAGTACCACATCCAAGAGATCTTTAAAGTGTTGTGCATGGCATTTAGAGGTATTTCCCCAGGGGTCTCTTTTGACTCTGTTCTTTCAAACAGGGGCAACGCCTTTGTGTTTCACCTGATGGAAAACAAATCCCTGCTACTAGGCAATAACAATAGTGCTGATGGAAAGTAGCTGGTAAATGCCACCACTTTCACTCCAACTGCACAATGAAAATGGAAAAAAAAAAAAGTAAAATCAACACAAGGAACCTTAGCAACTTCCTGGGGATATGATCTGTGCCAGTCGTGGCCAAACAAAACAGCACAGAAAATGCTGGGTCTCGCTGAGAGATTGCCCTGTTCTTGTTCCTTTCTGCATGCATGGAGAGTGCAGGTGATTTTAACACTTTGAGGACCCATGTGGTTGGCTGGGGTGTAAGCCACGTGGATGTCCCTTTCAGTTCATGCAGCCAGTGTTTGCCAGCATAGAGTCCGGCCTTGGGCTTCCTGTGGCAGGTTCAAGAACAAGTGTTGGTCTGATGTAAACTTGCTGTACTTGCTCAAATCAGTTAAGAAAAATAGTTAACTTTGCCCAAGCAGGCTTTGCCATCCAGGTCAGATTGTCACCCTCTTGCTGCTGGGTAGAAGCTTGATGTTAAACATAAACCCAATGCAGATCCCTCCTTATGTGCCCTGATGACAAGCAGTCACAGCTAACACCTAGTGCAAGTCAGATTTGCACTAGTGAGTGATCCAGCAGTGCATGGATTCAGTGTCTTCATGATGCTGAAACCAAGGCTTGCAGATCAAGACAGTGGCTTGGGCTTGTGCTCTGTTGCACCAACAGCGCTGCCAGTAGCCATAGCAGGAGCTGGAGGGAGAGAAGGGAATAAGATGGGAACAGATGCATAGGCTGCCAGGTCAGGGACAGGCAGGAAAGCTGAGGTGGATGAGCCAGCTCTGTGAAGTTAAAGCCCTGAGGTGCAAATTCAGAAGCTCCACAAAGTAGTGATGCGGGTTTTCTGGAGCTTTATCATCTTGGCTTTCAAGTGGCTGCAGAAAAAGAAAATCAGCCCTTTTGGTCAGAGCCTTAGTATTTAACTGCTTGCTGTGGGAACTGTACTTTTAGACTGTGCCTTCTTTTTTTTTCTATTTGCTTTGAAGATTTAATTTACTGTTTCATTAGGTCTTCTGTATATACAGTGGAAAAATATACTGTGGTGACCGCACACCTTCTAACATCTCATAAGAGAAACCTAATTGTCAGTGTACGTACTTGGTTTATGTGTTCTTGTTTTTACTTAAAAGCAAGCACATGTGAGGAACAAGATCACCACCAACTCATGTAGCACATTAGTGGCTCCTTCAGGAAGGGACCCATCAGATGCTGCTGGTTTCTACCTCCTATTAGAACCTGGCATCACTTATCCCAAACCACAAGGCAGCTCTCCTACCTGCCTCTGAACTTGAGAGGTGCTGGATTGTACCAAACTATTTTAGCAGTTGTTGAACCATGCTGGGAGGGTTTACAAAGGATACTTTGCAAGACCCTAAAACTCTGCCTATGAAGTCTTTTAAAATGTGAAATCCAGTAGCTGTCTGGGGAAAAACAAGCCTTTTCGGTTGCTCTGTTACGTATGAATTGAAGAACAGTAGATTTTTATCTAATGACAGTCAAGTAATGACTGTGACAGTAATGTAGGCAGTGTAATAGCTGGGTGATGTAATGCTATTTAAGATGCAGGTTTGCGGAGCATTATACCATCTCTGCAGTCACTCCTGTAGACTAAACAAACCAAGTTCTTAAAAAAAAATGTTTGTGGGGATTTGGTTTTCTGAGCCACTCTTTTCTTTGCTCCTCCTCTGGACTTTCCTCAATTGCCTCTGGCCTACATCTCCAACCAGCAGTGTAATCCAGTTGATACCTCACTGCTCCTGAGGGGAGCAGATTTCCTGCCCAGCCCCTCCTGAGCTCTTCTGTTTGACTCTTCTCTTTATTAATAAACTCCAGACTGTCATTTGTCTTGGTTTTTGTTGGTTTTTTTTTTTTGTTTTCTTTTTTCTTTTAATAGTTTCACCCTTGGCTCAATTTCTTGTCACTGTAACCTTGACATCCTTTTCTGCAGCACTGCTCTTCGTCTGAAATTCTTCCTTTTACTTTTATGTGTTTGAGGATTTCCTTTGAAGTCCAAAGGTGGTTCTTTGTACTTGGCTGTATTGACTTTTATTTTACTGATTTTTTGACTGTTTCTTCACTTTATTAAGGACATCATGTTGAGCTCTTTAGAGTGCATCATGCTCCTTCCAGGTTGGTGTCTTTGCAGTTTTACTCAGACCACTTGCTGGGTTCTGACCCTAGTCAGTAAGTGCTGGATGAGTGTGGTTTTTTCAAACAGCTCTGCACCCATGTAACAGGACCTTGATCCTGAAGGAAGGTGCTTTTCCAGCTTGCTCTGTCAAAAACTGTATTTGAGATCTGTTGGATTTACTGCTTTCCTTCTGCCTCTAGAATAGAAGGAAGGAAGGAAAATACATTTGTTGATGAGGTGAGATTCAGGCAAGCCCATTTTGGCAGCTGATCACTTTTCTAAGTTTCAGTTGCCTGTTTATGGATTGTTTAGAAACTTGTTTCAAAAGCTTTCTGAGTGCTAAAGGAAGGCTATGGCTGTGTAGTTCACCGGTTGCTCTTTTCCCCCATTTTGGAAATGGATGTTGTCAGCTTGCTCCCAGGCTTTCAGAAAAGGAAAAGCCTTTCAGAAATCCTCCAGGGTGCTTGCTCTTTGCTGAGTGATTGCCCCAGCTTCTTTCCAAAACGCTGTAGGATAAATTTCCTAACCTGTCAGAGGAGGAGCAACCACAGACAAAAGTTGCAGACACACATGATAGCTCCATCATCTCACTCATGAGAAGATGAATCACTCATGAATATAGTGATTCAGAATTAGTGTGCCTAATTTCAGTCTCATATTTATCCAGCTAACGTAGCTGAATTGAGTTTCTAAGCGTGAGAAGGAAAGCTTCATAGGTTTTGATAAAGTTCTCTCTCTCTCAAGAAAAAGCAGCTAGTGCAGCTTCATTGACAAGACAGTTCATTGCAGAGGCAAGTGACTGATGCTCCACTGACAATCTGTGTGCAGAGCAAGGTCTGTGCAACAGATTTCAGTGATTCAAAATCAGTCACTGTGGCTGCTTCAGATGATGACCTCTGTTTCTTAAAAAGTCTCTCAAATATATTGCCATGGAAGGTCATCTGGGTAGTCAGCCTATTTCTAACCTGATAATCTATTGTGTGTGTTGCTTACTTTACGCAGAGTTACAAATAGTGAAATTTGCAGGTGGGCTTCACTCATCATAGCTTATGGTTTACTACGGAATCATGGAATCATAGAATGGTTTGGGTTGGAAGGGACCTTAAAGCTCATCCATTTCCAACACCCCTGCCACAGGCAGGGACACCTCTCAC
>JBCJKH010014532.1:0-12407 GCA_039877255.1 Loriculus beryllinus | reverse complement strand
AAAGTGGTTGGAAGACTTTTTAAATGACCAGTACCTGCATGGGATTGGATTCACACTATTACCAGGCACTGTCTTGCTCCTCAGTAAACTTGCTATGGTTTCAAACAAGAATCTCAGATCAAGCCAAAGCGGACAGGCTTTCTGCCCATGTGGCTGGAGAGATCAGTGTTGAGGAACTCAGATGAACCTCTGCTAGCGAGTGAAAGGCAGAATCTGTGGTTGGTTTTGAAGCAGATGATCAGACACTGATCAGGTACATAGTTATGGGCAGTAATCTGAGGAAGCCAGCTTCAAAACGTTCCCTGCACAGCCTGTAGAGAAAGATACCCCTGGTCCCTCAGAGCACCTCCAAATGCTCAGCCTCAAGCCCTCCATCACTGTCAAGTATCCCTCTGCACTGACTAAGGAGGCAGCCTAGGAAAGTAGGCTTTCTCATGTATAAATCATCTGATGTGACTCTCTCACTTAGGAGCCAAAGGTGTATTCCTGTCCCTCTTGTTCACATGCATCCTCCTCTTGCTCTCAGGGGGAGTATGTTCTCACTGTGCAGCAGAAGACGGATGCAGTCTATGGAGGCAAGTGAAGTGCTGCTTGTTAGATCAAAGCTAAGCATCTCTGACATACTCCAAACAGGAACTGAGGATGGTGGTTCTCCAAGTGTTTGTTTTTATTGGGTTTCCTGTGTTCAGTTTAGGGAAAACAGACAACAGGAGTTGTTTGAAATAAAGCTGTAATTTACTATCCTAACATGCTGAGAAGCAATTAGATTCAAGCTAATTACTGTAAATAGTTTTTATAATTACTTGTAAAACATTCTACTACCTGTACATCTGCTAAAGTCAGTCGAGGCCTGTAGTAATATTTTTTTTTCTAAGAGAAGGCTTAATGTTATTACTTGAGTGCCAAACTGTTAAAATCTTCAAAAAGGAGTAGCTATTCCATAGAAACTACTGCTGGAAATCATCCGTTAGGGTTGACAAGACTGTGTGTAGCAGTAAACTGAAGAGTTGTCTAGGTTAGTTTATATATCACAACTACCTGGAAAGACTGTTCCAGAGCATAAAAAGATCTTTGTCAAAAGAAGAATCAAATAATTTTCAGCTGAATACTTATTTTCTTAAGCTTTGTCCTATTATTCAGGTTTTTCTCTCTACTTGAAGCGTACAGAAAACAGTCTCTCCCTTATGTCCTTCTACCACAACCATTATTTTTTAGTTCAGCATCGGTTACTTTGGCCTGGCCTTTCACACTTTCACAAGCACACAAACCAGGTGGAGTTCCACCACCTCTGTGCCCTCATCACAGCTGTAAGTTTTTCCTCTTCTCACAGTTCTGCTAACTCTTGTCCTGAACTTGACCCAATGGTCTCCAGTTCTATTCTATTCTATAGACTATTTCATATATATTCTATTCAACTATTTCTGCACTGCTGATGGGTGCTCAGACAATCCTAGTCTGTTGTTTGGGTTTTAGTTCACCTGAAAAGGTCTCCTGATGTCTGGGGGCAATTCCAAGAAGTTCACAACGGTTTACTTAAGCATACAGTAATGCATTGGCAACTTTCTTCAACAAAGGGTGACTTCCACACATGTACAAGTCTTTCTCACACAAAATACCCATCTTAGCTGTCAAATAACAAAACGCAAATACAGGAATGTGTTGTTGGGTTGTCCTACCATTTATGAGCTTCATCTTAGCTCTAATCTTACTACACAGAGACAATTAACTGTAATCCTGCACACAGAATGGCATGGGACCTGCTGACCATGAAGTTGAGAGCAAATCTCCGTATACTGGAATGTGAAGGGGAAGAGGAACTAGAAGCCCATTTTTTCACATGTTATTACCCTTCTCCTGCAGCAGAAGGATATTTCCTTGCACACCTTTACCTTTTTAGCTTGTTGTAACATAGAGCAGCTTCACATAAGTCTTGTGCACTTGATGACAGAAATGCTGCCGACCACTTCTGCAGTTGATAGAAAAGCCTGTCAGAAGCCAAGGTGATGGCCACAAGCTGCTCTGGTGGGATTCCACAGCTCTCAGACTGTCCTGTTGGCCTCATATATCTTACCAATGGTATCACTTCGGGAATGTTTATGAACAGATAGACTTTGGACATCCAAGTGGATATTAAGCTACCACAGCAATAGAGGTGTACCTCCAGAAAGTAAGTGAAGAAAGAAGAAGAAACCAACGCATTAGTAAAGCAACTAAAAATATTTTTTTTAAAGAAGTGTTGAAGTGGTTTCATAGAAAAACCTCATTTCTTACTGTTTTCCCTTTGAAATACTCCTGGTTTAAAATCCAGATACACAAAACCAGTCATTTTTTTCAAAACTGACATATGGCAAAAAGTGGTAGCAGTAAATAAAAGCACATAGAGCTAAACTGCACCGTTCTAAATGTTAGTAAAAATGACAAAACAAAATAGTAGCTATATAAACTACGCACAGGTGTGTAACATATTACAAGCAAAAAACATAGCTCGCAATTATAAACCTACACTATTTATTTCACTTGTCTGTAATTACATTTTATACATGTTTGTTTAGTAATATCAATCCAAGACATCATTTTGAGGGTATAATTAACTGCATGCTAGAACAGAATGTGTTTGATTGGTTTGCATCGCACGAGAGAAAAGGCTTTGTTAGCTGTATTTAAGTGCCACCTAGTGTTACAACCCACCAATTTCGCCCAGAAAACCCTCTTACTGATTGCACGGTTAAGTAAAACCGAGGGTCACAATCTCAGTGCTAACAAGGAAGTCTTTAATCCATGTTTAGGCATTCATGGAGGACCCAATCTCACACATAACACTTCTGCTGCAGGCTGTGATCAAGCAACAGCGAGACCACGCCAGTATTAAAGTGTACATTTGGTCATAGCAGCACAATTAGGCAGTAAATACAGCCCTCAGGCTCTCACTCACAGTTAACTAGTTTTTAAAATGTTTATACCAGTGATCCAACATGAAGATAGACATATCTAATGAAGACACAGTATCTAGGGGCGGGGGGGAAAGTGCTTTTTAGAAAGATAAGTTTTTTTTCTGTAAGATGCAGTATAACTGGAAACTGTCAGGGAGGAGACACAGACAACACACATACAACAACAGAGTATGCTGCCATTAGGTCACAGTGCATTCAGATATGCAAGAGAATGTCTTAAACAGAGGAAGCTGAAGTTAGATATAATGAATAAGTTCTTTACTGTAAGGGTGGTGAGGCACTGGCATAGGTTGCCCACAGGAGTGGTAAATGCCTCATCCCTGGTGGTGTTCAAGGCCAGGTTGGACAGAGCCTTGGGTGACATGGTTTAGTGTGAGGTGTCCCTGCCTATGGCAGAGGGGTTGGAACTGGATGATTTTAAGGTCCTTTCCAACCCTAACTAGTCTATGATTCTATAAAATTAATTTCAGTTTATAATAGGAAAGGCATGAAGTAGGTCAAGTTTAACGTCTGAATTTTAAATATTTCCTTTCCTTTCCTTCCAGTTCTGCAAAGCAGACAAGAAAAAGCAGAAGCAAAACCAAACACAGCAACTATCCAAAACCTGGGCAGAAGCTATACAAAAATTTAATAATGAAAAAGAAATTATGACAGCTCTGCCTGCTGTTTGCAGCATGCATTGGCCGTGCTGGATGCCCACCTGGTCAAGAGGGACATGACACCTGGCTGAGTGGTGGTATATCCCCACTGCTGGTTGTGGTGCTTTGCTGATGCTGATGGAGACTGACTTGAGGGGACTCATCAAGGTTGCCAGAGCACAGGATGGACCTTGGGTGCCAGGTGGGGGCTTGCCAATGGGAAATCAACAGAAGCTGCACTCCTCCCTGCATGTCCTGTCCCCTGTTCTCCCATCACCTAAGATCCCCATCACTGCTCAGCCTGCACCTACTCTCAAAGGGGATGCTCCTTCCCAGCCTCATGCCCAAGCACTGGATAATTGTGATTCATTGACAGTGGGACAGGGGCTGGGGCAGAGAGGAGGATGAGAGTGAAAGGAACCCCTCTGTGGCCTGTGTGAATCAGCACCAGAGGAGACCTGCTGGGATGGATCTGGCTTGGGACCTGGCGTAATAGCTTCTCCCGATTCACAGCTGTGTAACTCACGCTGAAGTCAGGTTCATAATATCTCAGGCATGCGATTCACAGGAGTGTAAAGCTGCTGGATACAATTACACATTTATTTTTGCCTACCACTAAGGGAATTTCCATTCAGTACTATGACAGCTGGTTGCCCTTGCTCTGTACTGTTTCACTACTATTTTTCCTGACAATACATGCTGAAGAAACACAAGACAGAGAGAGACTTAGTGTTATGTGAAAGGATTTTCCTAGGGTAACTGTATTCAGTCTTTGCTCAAACTGAACGAATAACTTTGATCTGTCAACTGTGAAAAGTAAACTGGGTGCGACCTTCCGTCATCAGCTAATCGTCTCACTTAATGACATCTGTTAACTTTGTTCTGATATTAGATCATGGTCTTTCTTTGTACTGTCAAGATTTTTCATCCAAGGTCTAATTATTTCACTTTATGTGTATACAGATATCTTGGGAGTCAGTTGCACTTAGTACGAAGATCATTTTTTCTATTTTGGATTTCCAAAACTTATCACAGCAGTCAGATCGATGTGGCCTTTTAATGGATAAAACACGCCAGCTTAAAGACCAGCATTGTGCCTCACTCCTCTCTGCCCCTCATCTACCTTTAGGCACAGTATTTGCTTTTATTCTTAATTGAGAAAGGAGGAAAAAGAATTGTTTCTGTCCTGGTAAAGTTCAGTATTTTGAAACAGTCCATTAGTGTGACTTGTAACACAAATCTGAACTGTCCCATTGGAATGAAGAAGAAAATACTGGTTTTCAGGCTGTCCCTTTCCCTTTCGAAGTTTTTTTTATCTTTTAATAATGATAGAGGTCTAGGTAGACAGCATTTTGGGGGATTAATGGCCATTTGGGGTTAATGCCCTAAGGCCCTCTGTCCCTCAGCAATTTCCAAACACTGATTAATCTCCAGGGGAATGTATGTGCCCTGATTGCTACTGCTGATAATGCTCATCCTTATACTATAGATCAAAACTCATAGACTTATTGTAGTAATGGCCATGTCCTCACCTCTCAGGCTTTGTTCAGTTCGGTCAGCCACAGCTTAAGCCTCTGGTATCATCTGATCACATTCAGTTCAGCAGGGGCCCAATCCTGCAACGTGTTCAGTGCCACTCACCAGTGTTTTAAGACCACTGTCTTCTCCTCTAGAAACCTGAGGGAGGTTTCCTCCTTAGAAAGCTGTGGGTCTCAGTCACCTTTCCCCATCCTGTTCAGTAGCAGCGGAGGATGTGGGACCAGCAAAGGGTGAAAGGCGAAGAGTGGGAGCTGGCTTCTGGGGCCAGGGGACAGTGGAAGGTGGACAGATCAATGGCATGAGAAACACTGTGCATTCTTGTACCCATTTCCTCCTTTACCAAGGTTGGCTTTCACTGACTCACACTTCATATGTTTCCATGATGTACGTGCTGTTCCTGGCAGGTTCAGGTGAAAGAAAAATGGTCAATTAAGTGAAGTGCATCATCCATAAGAAGACCAGTGCCTGTCTGGTCAGCCCCCACTGTGTGTTTGACCAAGTGAGCAGGTCTACTAATTTTCAGATGCTTTCCTGGGAACGGGTAAGGACTGCAAGTTGCACAATGCATCAGCTATTACAGGTTGGCTAGATACTGACTCTGCGGTAGGGACTTGTTCTCTTTGTTAGATTTCCTTGTATCTTGTCTGGTCTACTTTTCTGACTCTGAAGCAACTTACCCTGCATCACCTCCTTTGGGAGATTATTTCATAGTCTTACAGCCCTTACTGGGATCCAGCCTCCTTTCAAATAGCATTTCATGCATTTGGAGTATCTAGTTCAATATTTGGCTATAAGTAATACACACAGGTAAGGAAAAATGCATGGTATTCTATGAGAGTTTGAAATGAATGTTTCAGTAAATTTCTGTCTCTTTAAAAACATATTACATGCTGAGAAGTAATAGAAGAAAAAATAAACCCCAAATGGCCCCATTTTCTGCTTCTGTCCCTGTGTTTGAGTCAAAGTGATGTGTTTATGTGGTATCCTCCTTGTGAGCAGCCCCTGAGCTGTCTTCTGGGCTTTCAGCATGCTTTCTTTCCACTTCAGAAGAGGGATTTGGTCTGGTGGTTCTCTTATTCCTCTAGAAGCTGTTATGAGTGAATGTTAGATATTTATGGTCAGTTGAATAGGTGCAAGTATTTGAATTTAATTTCAAGCAACATTTTGGTTTTTGTTTTTTTTTTTTTCAGTTTATAGCTATTGTAAAAGTTGTCTTTTTAGTTTGTTTTTGATAGAACTTTTAAATGCAAGTTACAAAACTCTTGTGAATTATTATTCTCTGTTATGTTTGCATGGCACTTTTTTACACATGCATGCAGCTTCTCACAACTTACCAAGTGTTTTTTATTCATTCAATCCTTTAATAATTACGATGGGCTACCACAGAATTAACAGAAGTCTAAAATCACTGATCACTTCTTAGTGTACTCCCAAATCTAGTTTGAAAGCATGCAGCCTATTCATATAATTCTTAATGAATACCAGCCACTCTTGCTGACAGTAAGAGAAAATGCAAAGCCATTAGCAACTTGCCAGAACAGGGGAGTAATAGGCAGGCAGGGCTACTGGGTGCTATGGGGCTATTTGGAAACAAATGGTTATTTCACCAGGGAAGTAGAACAAACTGCACAGACTTCCTTTGGGGTTTTTTCTTTTTCCTTTAAGCTGTTCCTTTTCTTTCCTCTCTCTTTCCTGCTTGTCAAAGAAGGTCTAGAAATCCATTATGTGGAGGTTTCATCCACCTATGTAAGAGTGCAGACTTTCATTGTGGCATCAGTAGATAAGCTGCCTTCTCTCTTAGCCTGTTTCCAAGCACACCTTTGCTTGCTCAGTTAATAAAAACGTTCATTTTTCCTGGAGAAAAACCATCCAATATTAAGCAAGCACTCTAAATTAGTGTGAGTCCTGACTTTCCTAAGGGAATACCTTTAAAAACAAGATGTAGCTTGCAGCCGTATTTTGGTTTTAACCATTTAATCTGGGTTTTACATGTTTATTTTGTACTAGCCCATGTACTGTATGAGAATCTATGACTTGGTTCATTTTTCTGCATTTGCCAACCTGCATGCTGTGTGACAGTTCAAGTTCTGTTTTCTTTTGTTCTATTCCTTATTTGAAAAAAACCCACAAACTTGATCTTCCCTGGTGTGAGGAAGCCTACAGACATTCGCACACTGACATTAAGAGGTCTGCTAAGAAGCCTTCCTCAACAGGTCCAGCCTAAATGAGCTGGATGGACTGTGCCTTTGTTGCAAGCTACATGAGTTTATCATAAACTCAACTGGAGAGTTTGAAACTGTTGTGGGATCCATGCAGGTGATTGAAAGCCACTTCAGGGCTGACTGTTTTCACCAAATACCCCATTTGAAATTATAGGAACACCACAAAAGGGATGGTGGTGGGAACTGCCTGGTGAAAACAGGACTGTTGTTATCTCTAGATCAGGTCAGACACAGCATTGTCTGGATGAATTTTAAAAGCCTCCAATCTAGCACATTGCTGGGTGCCTGTTATGGTGCTGCATCTCCCTCTTGTAGTGAATAAAATGTCGGTGTGTTTTTTAAAGTTCTTATTCTAGCTAATCCCGTTGGCTTGTACATATCCAGGCCAGTGAGAGTCAACCTGACCCTGTCTAACAGGCAGAAATAACCTGCAGGCACAGGCTGGGAGCATTTGGAAAGCTGCCACTTTCCAAAAGAATATTTGATATGAGCAGGAAGATAAGAACAGTCACAGGGCCCACAGGGCCAGCATCCAGTGATGGCTGCAGTGGGTGCTTTGGAGAGAGTATAAAAAGAGAGTGTACATATCATGTACATATCATGTACGTATAGTGGTTGGGTACATATAGTGGTTGGAGTTAGACATTCAGGTGTTCCGCTTTCTACAAGGTAGGAAAAAAATCATCACCAGTATCACAAACAGAAATACTTAAAACTGTCCTTAAGACAAATGAGTTGTATGCATGTATGTATGCTGCAAATGAAATCCCATGAAGAAAAGGTGTGGAAAAGAAGAAAAACAGGAAAGGAGAGGAGAAATATCATAGCTAGCAATATTATTTTCTGCAAAAAAACCCAGACCTCCAAAGCTGATGACCACATGGAACTCAAAGATGGAGAAGAGGTTAGAAACTTCATGGGGGAGAGGGAGAAATAAGACCCTTGAAGAAAGTCCCTTCACATTTGGATGAGGTGACATGAACAAACCTTCAATGTGATCATGCTATGCAGAAATAGTATATTGAATCCCCAAAAGTATCAAACCTGAATCAGGAGACTCAGGAAAGATGATGCTCACATGGAGTACTTGACTTAGGCTGAGTGAGTCTTTTCTTCCAAATTCCAAGTAAATATGGGCTGTTCTCTAGCACCATCCTTCCTTTTAATCTTTACGGATCTCTACTTTTCTGTTGTGGCTTTTACTTCTTTTTCTTTTCCTACCTCCCCCCATGCTGCTGTCTTTACTTCCTTTAATTTCTTTCTCTTTGTTGTTGCATTTGTCTACAGACACCTTGGAAATTTTCTCTGAGGTCTCTTATTACTTTCTGGGGAGTTGGTCTGATTTCCTGAGTTTGTTCATGAAGACTTGTTCTTTTCCCCAGCAGACCCTCTCTCTCTTGGCGTAATATTGTCCTTTTCTGCTGCTTAATGTCATTAATTCCTGGAGCAACCTGTATGGCTTGTTTTTGGCCACATCTTTTCTGTTTTCTGGCTTTTGTCTATTCTTTCTGTTGATTTCAGTGGATTTCAAGCTTCAAGTAAACAGGATAGGCTAAGCTCTGCTTATATTTGCTTTTTGTAGTGCCTGGTCTCAGGACTCTATCACTACTGTGAATACTTTAGGTTACTGGTATCTAAGCAGGTGCCTGTGCCTGCCTGATCTGCAAAATGGATGGTAAGGACATTTTAAAGTATTCTCCAGTGTTAAGCAATATCAGAGCTGAACAACCTCAGTCTACAAACTCGTTTCTTGTGTTTCAGTGAGTTCACATCATCGAAATACAACTCATAAAATGTCGTGATTGCAAAAAGGCTGTTTTTCAAACCTTGGTTTAATAGCATTGTGACATTACCTCAAGAATGTGTGAGGAGTTGGAATTATTTTAAGCCCTCAACCACCCTTCAGCTGGATTTCACAGGAGTGGAGTGCTTTTAACCTTTTGGCTCTGTGAGTGTAGACAATATCTAAAGTACAGGTATGAGTTTAGGTGAAAGGCCCATTTGGCGTTCACATTTCCCTTTGATTTGAAAGTAAGCCAAAGCTGCTCAGAGACTTACAGAAGCAAGTTCTTGTGCTGTATTCCTGGTACATCCTGGCTGATAGTTAACTAGTCTCACAGGCATAAGTGGTGATGTGTCCCTCTCACCCCATGAGGCAGTCTAGGTGTGAGTCAGTAGCACCAGCCTGTTTGGCCTCTGGCTTTTCCTCAGTGGATGATTGCCATTTAGCAATTAAAAAATTATCATGTTGAAATAATATTACAAAGTAGAAGAGAGGGTTTCTAGAGAGTTGCTTTTTTCTCCCAAACACTTATTAGTTTGAATGGGGTAAAGTATGAAGAGGTAAATAGTGGACACACTCTGACATAGACTTGGCTGAAGGCATTGTTTTCAATCTCAGTAGCACAGTGATAACCTTGGCCAAATGCCACAGGCTTGAAGAAGTGCCCCATGCAACGGAGCAGAATATGGCCAAATTCTTAATGACTGGTCTTGGATGGCTTGCGAGGGGACTCATCTTCTGGTGCTACGGTTTCCTTTATGCTAAGCCTAAAAGGATCCATTATCTATCCTGAAAAAATGTGGGGCATTTGCTGTGGTCTGAGAAGGTGCATCAACTCCTGAGCAGCTGATCCCATTCCTTTTGTGCCCCCTGAGTGCTTCAGAGCAAGCGTTTTGGGACAAGAACGTCTGCTTTTCTGAATCATACAGCCCTAAGGAGTGATGTTACTTCTGAAAAATTAACTTTTTTTCTCCCCCTTCACTACATTTTCTACCTATTGTCTCTGTAGCCTGTATTTCTGTGTCTCCAAATGTTTTCAGTAAGGTCATTTTCTCCATAAATAGTTTTAACCACGTGGTGTTCAAGTGAAAACCCCAAAATTGTAGTCCTCCTTCCCTCTTTGGAAATTACCTAGAAGACCTGTATAGGCGATAACTGGAGAGGAGTCATAGTTTCCATCATAATAGTGATCACTTTTGGAAGGTAGCACACTGCTGCTTACCTGCACATCTCATTAAATCCTTTGGCTTCTCAATGTGTTTGAGAATTCCTCATTAAGAAAGAAAACTTAAGGGGCTGACCTCCTGTGGTCAGGTGTGTGTCAAGGTGCTGCCACACTTGCTGCATCTTGTGCTACCAACTGTGCTTCACCAGTCCATCTTGCCCAGAGCTGGTGAGGATCAGAAGAGATGGCAGGGAGCCTTGCTATGCGTGGGCTCACTGCTTGTCTGAAAGTGGCTCAGGGATGAAGGTGGAAAAGCCCATTCTTGGGAAAGTGTTCTGAAAAATGCATTCTTCCTCTGAACCTGTACCCCCTGAGACAGGTAGGATGCTGTGAAAGACGTAGTATGCAAACTATACACCTTTTAGGTGAAAAATAAAAACTAATTCCTACTGAGGTGACCTGTTCCTCTGTATGGCAGCAGCAATCTGCTGTGGCTGTGAATTCAGCTTTATGCCCAAGTCCATGGTTCAGCCTTGAAGACAGAAAAACGAATAGAACTGACTTTACAAAATTCAGTGCTGTTGGTATATAAAGTCTTTCCCTGGTCTGCAGTATCCTGTTTGGCCTCTGACCATGAGTCTTATTTGCCAACTCCTGTCTGAGATCTTGGATGCTTGAGGGCACCTCAGAGAGTGCCAAGCATATATGTTCAGGTGAGACCAGGTGTGACTAACACCCTAGAACACAAAGGTAAGGAGGCACAGTGCTCCTCTGCTACTGTCACAGCCACTTGAAGAAGATGAATTATCTTGGCCTAATCTGCAGCTTCTGGATACATCATCCTGCTTTGGAGCCTCATGCTGCTCCCACTAGGGGTTTGCATTCAAGCAGCACATAAATGCAAACCCTCCCTCCTTCTCCCTTCTCTACCACGAGCCCGCCCTGCTGTGCAGCACACAGAACACCCTGTGAGCATGGGCTGTGCACCAAGTACAGGCAATAAGTGACTTGGTAGAAGGCACAGTATTCACATGCTCTCAGGAGGCTCATTGGAAAAATCTGGTTATTAATTAAAGTGAGATATGACAGTACAGTATCTTCAAGAGTTTCTTGTAGCCTTCTAGTGCTTGGATTTACTATTTCTCCTTACAGCAGTTTCCATATATCTTCTGTAACGTGGTGGAATCAGTGCCTCAGAGAATTTTTTTATTCTAGCTGCCAGACAGCTATAGACCAATTAATCTCCAAGTATGCACATTTGGGGATGATATTCTCCAGTGACTCAGCAATGTAACAGATGGCAAAATATTTCATATTTATTTCCATTCCATTTCTATATTGGAAATGAACCCAGACATTTTATTTTTTTGACAGTCAGACAACATCTGTTGAGAACACTGTCAGCTGAATTACAACCTCTCTGGCAGGTAGTTGGGCAGACAGCATGAATTCATTTCAGTGATTCTGTATGTGGTTAAACGTCTTTCTCTACTATTTTCATTACAAGTCCTGGATTTATGGATGCTGACTAGCTTTACATTGTATCCCTGAGAGTTTAAGTTTAGTCACATAAAAAATTTGACGCATTAAGTAAAATGCTGTGCATTAAGTTGCAATATCAGTGGATTTATTTGCACCCATTCCTTAGCCAAGCTCAATTAAAAGAAGAGATGTTTTGGAGGGGCCGGGCCAGTGACTCCAAGACGATACACTCCACTGCCATGGAAGGAACTCAAGTGTGGGAGTGACTTTGAGGATTTAGTCCCAGGAGCTGGTGTAACCCAGACATATCACAGTCTGAGATATCTGAGTCGAGCGAGAGTCTGCCAAGTGCTCTCTCTCCTGGTGGAAGCAGCATCCGAGATTTCTGGCAGTTCTCAAACAAAATTGTTCCTGAAGAAGCAGGTGTGGAAGCTGTGGCCTTCCATGGCGAGAGGATGAGGAATCTGAGCGCTGGAGGAAGCCTGATCTAGGGGAAGGGATTTGATATTTTCTGCTAAGATAGGAGCATTCCCTCTGATAGATTCTCTGATAGGAGCCCTCTGAGCAGCGGAATCGGCACTTTCCTCGAGACTTCTTGTCCTGTGTCTCATATTCCTTGCCTCAATG
>JBCJKH010014531.1:9089-20968 GCA_039877255.1 Loriculus beryllinus | reverse complement strand
TTACTTAGAAGAAATATGAGAAAATATTTTCTCATCTCATTTGGGAAAACTCTGTTTTACTGCTCTGAGTATGAAATATATATATATATATAATAAAGAGCAGCAAGACACAATGTCTCATCAAATGAAGTGAAAAATCTCATTTGTCTAGTCACACACTCCTATTATATTTTCATTATACCATAGTGCATCAGTTCATCTGATGTAAGACTGTGGGAAGGGATGTAAAAATAGGTGATGAAAAAGGAAAGGTTTATCATTTAACTCCCTTACCTGGCTAGGTTTCAAGATGCCCTCCACCATATGCTGTGAAAATGGGAAGACTGCAGAGCCAGCCACAGGAGAGTAGAAGTGTATATCCTTGTCTCTATGATGGGTTACCTCCTGAGGACACTAAACAACCTACTGCCACCCAGAATAAATTTTTTTGGAAGATTGCATGTTAGATCATAATCAAGACCAAAGAAGCTTCTCAGCTAGCTGATAAGTAGTTTTCTTTGAAGACCACTACACCAGGACACAATATTTCCTTTACAGGTATTTGTATCATTATTGATAATTCAGACAAATTTGTGACTATTCAGGGACTTCTGTGTTGAGACCTGCCAGCAGCTGTCCTCAGTGTTCCAAAACAACTAGCAATAGCTGTGACTGCAAGCAGTGCTATCCTTTTCTGCTGCCTTCACTTAGGTTTCTCTGCTGTAAAATATCCAGGAGCACTTAGTGGTGCTGGTTTGATCTGCCAAGATGCCTTTTTTCTTGAGTTAAAATATCTGCTTTAACATATATTTAGTCAAATAACTACATAAGTCAGAGTGGCGGAGAAAAGGTATGGAAAGAAGAGGGTAAGAAAACAGGAACAAATGTTTATGAGAAAATCACAGTTAATGAGTGTTTAGAGTCAGAGCGCAGGAGTTCATTGGAAAAACAATTACTTTTTTTTAGTACCAACAAAAGAATCAGTTAGAACTGGTTAGAAAATGAAGCCCCCATTTCACAGGATTTTTTGCATTTCAAAATATGCTTGCCGTCAGAATGTGTGAAATGCTGGAATCTCAAACCTGAAATAGTTTTTATTCAGTAACTTCAAATAATCTCATTACAAATAATTACTTTGATAGAGCCAAAATGTTTTATTTATAAAAAGCATAGTATTATCATCTGAAATAAGTATAACAGTATTCAAAACTCCATTTTGGTTTTGATCTATTCAGAATCTTCTTGTGGACAACAGAAGAAATTTTCCAATGACATAACTCAGAGCAGTTTCCTCGGAGTTGTTTAAATCATCTCTTAACTGACACTGTATACCCAGCAATCGAACAAGGAAAGAGTGCTTCCTAGATACAATAGCATACATTCACAACTTCAATTATGAATTGCATGTTTCAGATATCCCTCCATGGCAATACTCACAATCCAGCAGTGCTAGCATTGTAAATCACAGAGCATAATGTAACAGAAAGTCAACTTGATGGAAAAACATCCTGCAATTTTAGCAAACAGCATGTGCACAGCTTTGGCTTATGGCATGGAGGTTGTTTGGTAAATGCTGACTAGATTCTTATACAAGCTGCGGAGACCTACTGAGTTTGATACGACACTTCTCCATATCCACAAGTGCAAATTCAGAGGACTTTTGAGGCAAGCAATAGCCAAACTCTCATATTATGTAGCGGTAGGGACTGGGCCATCTGACCATTAGGCTAAGGAGTATTTCTTAGATTTGGCTTAAATAGTAAGTCTCTTTGGATGGTCCTTAGAGGAGAGCATAGGAGGAGTCTCTCAAAGAATATTATGTCCAAAGTCATACCTGTTTGACAAGCAATCCATATGATTAACCCTGACACATCTTATTTCCCTTTTCCTCTTAAAGTTCTCAAATTCTCACGTTTGGTTACATGCTGAACTTGCCAAAGAAGAAAACACTGTCATAAAAAAAAAAAAAAAGACTGGCTGTTAATGAAAGACAACAAAAGAACTGTATTTTTCAGGCAGTTACTGGAATGAGGCTTTAGGGAATGTGGTATCTGACTGTGTTGTTCTCAGTGTGATATCCTTTACTGGCAGTCAATAAGAAAAATTGGAAGAGTATTTTACCAAGTTTTAGTGCAAAGATTTTGCCTTCCCAAGGGCCTGTAGACTTCCCCTCCCAAGCTGAAATAGTAGATGACAGTGATTTTATAGCTGAAACCTGTGCATACAAGGTAACATAGCTTCAGAAAACAGAGGTCACACCAGCCAGTAGTTAGAGGATTGTCATACTTTCCTTGAAGTTGTGGATCCAAATTCCTTTAAATAAAAGAGGGACTGAACCTCAGTCTTGCACAACATAGGTATCCACTTTACTAACAGACGTCATTACTCATTCTTCTGCCTATATTTCGTAGGTACCGTAGCCTTTTAAATATGTGAGGTATGAAATGGACAGTGCACAGTAGTGAGGTACTTATGGACTTGGACAGGGAAAGAAATTAGTCGGTTTAGGCCACCTTGATTGTCAACAAATGGGAGCATGATCGGTGGGAAAGGCTTTCAGGATCAGCCAGGTTTTAAACAGAGATCCTAAGGAAATAACTGTTGTATTAGACACTTAAATACCATCTAACCCCCTTTTTAAATCCTTTTTTACCCCCTCCACCATTCTTTTATATTCCCTTGAATCCTTTGTGCTTAAATTTAAGTATCATTATTCTTTGTATAAATGACATGTCCAGTTTTGAGGAGACTCACCTGTCTTCTGTTCATAATATATGTGCTGCTTGGTCACAGTTTAATTTTTTCAATTGTGAAACTGAGGTGTGGACCACAGATTGCAAGAATCATTTCTGTATCTATACCACCCTACAAAGTCAAGCAGTCTCAAAGCGTCCTACACTGACCCTCAATACTGTTTTCAGTTTCACTTTTATTTAACACTGACTCTGCCATACTTTTCTGAATAAATTTTCTGAATAAATTGACCATTGGAAAGAAAAAGGACAAAATAGGAAAAAGCAGCCCAAAATACCAAACCATTCCTGGCCTGCATAAAAAGGAGCGTGACCAGCAGGTCGAAGGAAATGATCCTGCCCCTCTACTCTGCTTTTTTGAGACCCCACTTGGAGTACTGTGTGTAGATGTGCTGTCGTCCTCAATGTAAGAAAGACATGTAGCTGTTGAAGCAAGCCCAGAGGAGGGTCACAAGGATAATCTGGGGGCTGGAACACCTCCCGTATGCAGCTGAGAAAGCTGGGGCTGTTTAGCTTAGAGAAGAGAAGGCTGCATGGAGACCTCATATCAACCTTCCAGTATCTGAAGGGGGCCTACAAGAATGCTGGAGAGGGACTCTTCATCAGAAACTGTAGCAATAGGACAAGGAGAATGGGTTTAAAGTTAAACCCATAGATATAAGGAAGAAGTTCTTTGCTGTGAGCGTGGTGAGGCACTGGAACAGGTTGCCCAGAGAAGTGGTAAATGCTCCATCCCTGGCAGTGTTCAAGGCCAGGTTGGATGGAGTCTTGGGCAACATGGTTTAGTGCGAGGTAACCCTGCCCATGGTCGTTTCCATGGTCTTAAGGTCATTTCCATGGTCTTAAGGTCATTTCCAACCCAAACCATTCTATGATTCTATGAAAAAGCCTTGCTGAAATTCATGGGTGTGCTCATCCTTTTTTAATCCTAGTGATAAAATGGGAATATAAAGTTATTCCTACTGTAGACCCTGCTTGGAATGGTTAACAAGAGTTTGTGACTAGCTTTAGTCCTTGGGGTATTTAATAAAAATTACTGAAAATCTTCATAGCCAGATTTGAGTAAAGTCAGTCCTCAATGGGTACAATCACCATTGTGCGTTTAATCTCAATATGCTTCAGGTCGCTGCTCAGAGTTGTCCTTTAGATGGATACTACTTCCAGTTTTGTTTTCTAGTGGCTATAGAATTTTTTTCCAGTGCCTGGAAACATGATCTCTTTGGCAGCTTCAAAGTAAATAACCTTTTCTCTGTCAGCTGTTCAGCCCAATTTAGTTACCCAGTCAACTCTACATTTTTTTAGTATGAATTTTATTAATGGTGCTTTGTCTGAAAAGATTATCTTGCCCCCCAAAAGCTTTCCAGTTCTATTTTGCTTCACTTTTGTTTTCAAACCAGTCATTTGTAGCATGATTTGCATTTTGTAGGATCTGTCTTGACACCTCTTTCTGATAGATTTTTCCTCAAACATGAGAGTTCTCATGGAAATGACACTTGGCTTTACGTACTTTCCATTTCTTATCCCTGACAGTCTGTGCAACTCATACAAGCTGGCACGTTCTCGATTTGTGGCGCCCAGCTGAGATTATCATCTTTGTACAACTTGTTAATGTCAGTGGCATTTAGAAGTCTCTGCACTGAGCTATGAAATAATTCAGATGCAGAAAGAATCCCCAAAATAGGCATTTGAAAAGAGTGCCTGCAGACAAAAAATGTTAACCATCCACTATCATGAACCATCCCATTTAAGGAGGAACAAACAGATCTGATGCTCCTGGAATAGGAGAGTAGGGGAGTAGGGGAATTGACCAGCTGTCTTGGGATGACTGGGTCTGTTACAGTGGCATAATCCTTCCAGCGTAATGTTGATTCTTAGATGCAGATGGTTTACCTGTGAGCACAGAAACCCAGTTTCACCCCTCCCTTCCCATACCCTTTAAAAAATGCATATTCATCATGTTGGTGCTTCAGCTTTCTACTTCCTGCACTTGGTGTGATGCACTGCTATTTATTCTTTGGCCTTGTTCTATTCTATTGGTACTCTAAAAGCTATCCATTTGTTGTAAAACAGGCTTTAAGGAAAAAGGAGGCTTTGGCTTTGTTCCATTTTACCCCTTTTATGATACTCCAGTGGTGAAAAGGCAGAAGAGATCCATAGGGTATAGTTTACGCTTCGTAGTTTCTTCAAAAGAAGCAACTGAACTTTAACATTTTTTAAAATATTTTTTTCCTTTTTCATCACTTGTGTTTAATCACACTGGAGAATCTGCTTTGATTCAGATTTTTACCTTAAGCCTGGACTGTACGTTAAAGCACAAACTGAGCCAAATTTTGAAGAGCATCTAGCGATGTTTGGAGGATGATAATTTGACTCCACAGCTACTTTAAACACGTAAAGGGAAATGTATGTTAACATAATTATTCTATGATTCTATGATTCTATGATTCTATGTGTACAAAATATCTTGCAATTTTGCGGCTGATTTCTTGTTAAATTTAAGATCTTACTTCAGGTATTTTATCACCCCAAATAGTGGGTGTGTGATGACTGTAGATGTCCCCCACCCCAAAGATATTTTATGGTGTTTGTTGACCTGAATGTCTCTTCTGGTAGGTATGTAGCTTTAGGCTTATGCTCAGCACCAGCTGTGATGAAAAATAACATAAATCAAAATTGGCTTTTCTATACTTACATACTCAGTTTGAATGCTAGGCACTTTCTGAAGAATTTTGTTAGAATACTGACTGACTGCTATTTTTATTTAAACAATGGTATAACAGTAACATCAATACTGCCTAATATCAGAAACCCCCAAACAAGCCTTGACGTTTCTCGAAGCATACCTGCATTAGGCAATCAAGATTTATCTGACTGCCACTAATTGCAGCTGTTACTGCTAAGGGATGCAGTACCATGCAGAACAAACACAAGTTTTAGTCCTGGAAACAATATACCCATAGTAGAGCACTATGGCACTTTAAACAAGAAATCTTCCTCCTTTGCAGGGCTAATTAGTTTAGTTCAGCATTGTGTTCCTGTCACAGGGTTCATGTCACAGGGTTATCAAGCCTTTTCTTATGTATTGGCCTCTATACTGTAAACATAAGCAGTCAATAACTAGGCTATTACTTATTAACAAGTTACAGAATACTAACTCCAAGAAGATTTCCTGTCAAGATTTTCAGCTCTCTTTTGGGTTCTTTGGCATTGTAGCCACCTTTCACTTGATCACTTGGGGTTTCTACTGCTTAGACTATATTTCAGTGGGGTGTTAGAGTATGTTGTGAGCTAAGGTTTCTGCTGCTGCTAAGTCCTGTCCTTCTTTTCACTGCTACCTGTGCAATACTGCTGCTCACCTTATGTCACTGCAGATGCTCACTGTGTCTTCAGTGAGCTGACTAATCTAATCAGTCCTCTGAAAACTATCCTGTCATAACACAGCAATGACATCAACAAGTAGTTAGCTTCTGGTAGGTCTCCAAATTGAATCAATCTGACAACTGCCAGCTTTAGTGAAAAGGAGAGAGAAGAAGCATGTAGTTGTTACCAGGGAAGAAGAAGGGTAGAAACAGGAAGGAATTACTTGGAGCATCTCCCCACTTTTTTTGGGGGGGAGCTGTTAGATGAGACTGATTGCTTGAGAAGCCATGACCTAAGCAGGTAAATTAAGTGAACCCCGGGTTAAAAACCTCCATAATTGTTCACAAAGCCTACATGTGCAAAAGCCATGGTTCCATGTTACTGTCCTCTTTTTGTGCTGGGCAGAGACAAATTCATTTTGTCAAGGTCCAACCAGCCCTCCTGGAAATCATAGCTCGTGAGTTATAAGTCACCCTGTCCTCTCCCCATATTTTTAAATAAACGGATAAAATTTTCCATACCATATAAGCAACTGAAAAATAGTAACTCTGAAGGAAATGCTTTCCACCATGGGGAGAAAAGGAAAGGGATGAGACGGACTGAGCAGAAAGTCAGCAGGCCAAGTCTGGAGATACAGCTACGAGTAATTTTTCTAATATAAGAAGCATAGGAGGGTATTTTTGTGATAAGAACTGAATATATGGGGAATTTAACAAAGACTAAAACCAATACAATAAATGGTGGCCTTGTAGAAAAAGCAGTATTTTTATCTCTGACTATGAATAACTGTAGTATTTAATGTACATAAATATTTGATGATTAACTTTGGTTAAGAGCTATGCTATCTTTGTTCATATCATCAATTCAAGCTCTGAAGCAATAGTTTGGACAAAACACTAAGGACTCAATTGTGCCTTGAAGGCATGGTGCCACAATGGGGATAATGCAGAAGCGCATCACCTCAGCAGGAGCTCCAGGAAGGGTTGTGCCTCAGGCATGCACTCTGCCTCCTGGAGCTCCTGGGGAATGCAGCTAATGCATTCCACTTACATAGGGTGCAGCATGTATGTGGCTCCAAATGCAGGCAGCTTTCCTGGCCTCAGAAAACCCACCTGGAGCTTAGATCCTTCAGGCTCATGAGCCTGCCTCACTTTCTGTGGAACAATACATCACCAAAGGCTACAGCAGCACTTTTGGAGGATTCACCATGAAGTCAAATGGTTGCCCCTCCTCTGTACTTGGTTTAAAAGAGTGCTGTTTATGTCAACCCTTTAGCAAGTCAGCTGTCAGAGCGTAATGGGGAAATTTCAGTTTATCTTGTCTTTTAGGGTGTCTCAAGAGCACATTTGTGTACTATTGGAGTAGCTTCGCCACTTTGTACCTCATGTGACAGCTATACTGCCTGATAAAAGCACAGGCGTTTCTCTGCAGGCAGCCCAAAAGAGAAAATTTTGAGGATATGTCTTAAAATTGCTCTGGTCCACACGATGGTGTCCCAGAACCTCCCCTCAGGTACAATGTAGAGGCTGATGGAAAAATCACCCACCAAGAAGAATACAAAGACTTCATTGAAGTCTGCATCTCACCAGGAAGGTGGTGAGCAGACAGGTTCATGCTCTTCCCTTCTGCAGGGCGAACACAGTCTCACCTTAAGTCCCTGGAAATAGCTTGCAATGCTTACATATGTGAAATGTTTATATATTTGTTACTCAGAGGTGACTTGAAAAATCTTTTTTTAGGGGAATAAAAGTTTGTACATGAGGAGGACCTCATCATTTGCATAGGACATTAGTAAATGTGAGAATGGGTATGCTTGACAGATAAAATTGGAACTCATTGTTTTCTTGCTGCTTAAAATGTGCCAAGGATGTCAGACATTCCATTTTTTGGTCTGTTCATAGTGTGATTCCTTTTAGTCCTTGTTCTGTGAGCTATTTATACACATGACGCTTGATGCTGCTTCTATTTTCTGTGGCTGTGAGGGTGATTTGGTTGTTGGTAGAGAATTTGGTGGATTACAGTGGTTATAGTGTCCTGCCAGATAATTGCATAGCTCATTTTTAAATCAGTTTCCCCCTAAGCTGTCTATTCTACAGTTTATTATCCTCACTGTTAGAAACCGTCTAATGGCTAACTTGAACCTTATGGTAACAACCTAAACCTGCTCCTTTTTCCATTTTCTGCTATGGACAAGCAGAATGGATTATTTGTTCTCTTTCAGATCATTTTAATTTTCATGAAAATACAGAAAATGTCATTCCACTGCCTCTCAGAACTTTTCTAGACTGAGCAACCTGATTATGTCAACCTTTTCTTGTAGTCTCTGTTTTCTTGCACTCTGATCGTTTTGTGCTTTGAACTCCTTCCAGATGTTATGCACATTCACTGAAGCGCTCTGACCACCATAATGCAGCTGAAAATCTACCAATGCTGAATAAAATTAATTGATCTGTATGTATGTAGTGTACGGCTGTATGTAGACAATCATCACACTTCCCTTTATTATATTTTTCATTACATCACCATGTCCAGGATTTGGCGCTGTAGATAAGGCTGTAGAAAGAATAGCTCTTTTAGATAGGAGCCCAGTTAACAGGGAAAAGCTTATTGAAAATCTGATGGTGGAATACAACTTCAGGTGTTGTAGGAATCACAGGTTCATCATACTGAGAATTGGGGGGGGGATGGGAGGGTGAGTGTGGGGGTGAGAACAGCGGAGTAGGCATAATGGACTTCAAAAAAGCACTCTTCAACAGCTAAGGGAACTGGTAAGTAGGGTCCCTTGGGAAGATGGTATAAAGGATGAAGGAATTCAGGAGACCTGGCAGTTATTGAAAGAGACTGTAATAAAGGCACAAAGCAAAGCATTCTGATGTTAAGGAGAGCTTGGAAACATAGCAAGAGACAATGTGGCTGAATCAGGAACTCTTTAAGGACTAAAGAATTAAAAAAAAAAGAGATATATTAAAGTGGAAACAAGGATGGCTGGGTAAGGGTATGTGTAGAGGATAATAGCATAAGCATGTAAGGATGAAGTTGGGAAAGCTAAAATGCAAAATGACTTACAACTAGCAAGGGACATGAAAGGCAAACAGAAAAGTCTCTAGAAATACATTAGGGAGGGAACAGAGGGAAAGCAAGAAAAAGTATCAGTTCAGTACTGAAGAGGGAAGGAAAGCAAATAACAGAAGGCACAGAGAAAGTACATTATACTGGTTTAGTTTTGTTTTTTTTCCTGCTTCCAAATTTAAAAAAACAACCCTAAATTAAAAGGAGTTAACCTAACATGTCAGAAGAGCCTGATAAAATACAACCTCAAATTCATGGGGTGTTAGCTGAATCAGCTGCTGAGCTATCACTTTTGGGAGTTAATGGAAGCTAAGTGAGATAGAAGAAAGGCACTTGGACTGTATCTAAATCAGCAGGTAGTGCAGCACAGTAGAGGCAGAGTTGGTGTGGGGGATCCAAAGTCCGCACAATAACTTTCTTCAAGCTGACTTTCTCTGCTCACATGCTATGCATATGGTGGACTTTGCATGGGTGTTTTCCAGTTTAGTTTAATCCAGAAAGAACTCAGGAAACTCAATGTAAACTAAAAGCATGAGGACCATCAAAAGATTTACTTCAGAAGCATACCTTTGATTTGAACTGAAATGCTAATGGAGTAGGAGTACTCGTTGAGTTTCGGTGAACTCAACTGGGGGAAAAATGAGGGAAATACAGACAAACCTGTCTGTCTTCAACAAGCCATTCTAATCTCCTTTTTAATAAATAGATAAATAAATAAATAAATAAATAAATAAATAAATAAATAAGAGAAAATAACCCCTGTGTCTGATGTAATGGTAAGTTCTAAGTATGTGACATAATTTGACTTTGGATCAGTCCAAACATTCTTATGTAGAACTTTATGAGCAAACTGGAGAAAGAGTTAAATGAAATCGCTGCTACATTTATATGTGAGAGGTGGAAAACTTTGCTCAAAATAATTATGACCTGCACTGTGAGGAGAACATTTCAAAACGTATCCTTCAGACATCTGTACCGAGCAGGATTTGGATTAATGACTTGGATGGTGGCAGAGAAACTACGCTTGTACATTTTGTTCAGAATGACACTAAACTTAGGACTTTTATAAGTGAGAAGGCAGACAGGATCTAATTGTGTTAGATCAGAATTCAAAATGTTCTTTCTATATTAAAAATATATTTGGCCCCAAATCACACAATGTAGTCGAGTAGGAATACCCAAGAAAGAGCTTAAGTGCACAAAAACCAGCATGGGAAATACCTAGTCAGACAGCAGCACTGCAGAAATGAACAGGAGCGGTAATCAACTCTGGTGAAACAAAGGCAAATGCCATTCTCAGATGTGTTAACAGGGGTGTCATATATAAGATACAGAGTTGACTGTTTTGTATTGCAGGTGAGGCCTCAGGGGAAGTCTGTACTTGGTTTGGGGCTCAACACTGAAAGATGTTGACAAAATGCAAAAGTCTGCTGAGCAGAAGAACGATACGACGTTTAGGAAACTTAAGGTCTAAAGGAAGGCTGAATCAATCAATAATGTTTGGGTGAAAGAGATGTACTTGAAAACATGGATGTTTCTCAAGTTTAAGTTGCCTTTTCACTGAGGTCTAACCAGAAAAAACACAGAACAGTGGGAGTAAATGAGAATGTCTCTGTTTTGCCAGATAATGGGTGTTACTAGACCAACAGTTGCAGCTTGAATCAAGCTAAAGATATTTTGGTAAGGGAACTAAACAGGAAAACCATGTTTATTCTAGCAACACAAAAGGTTACAGAAGCACAAAGTTAGAATTCTCTGTCAGCCTTACATGGATGCCTTGGAATACTCAAACATCTCAAACAGGCACATAGAGTAGGCAGTCTACATACAGCCAGTCACTATTTTTAAGATAATACTTGGTTTTTCCTGCTACTGTACAACATCCTCTTCAAATACCTCAGAAGTAAAATTCCTGCTCCAAAGCATTTGCAGTTCAAATAGAGGTAAAGAAAAACAAAAGCAACAGGTAACCTGGACATAATTGTACACGCAAGCCACATAATTCACTTTGGATTTTGGATTTCTATTTCAGATTACTTCCCTCAAGGAATCAGTAGGAGGAACAACTAATGTCCTCCATGCTAAGTTTTACTGCTTAATAGGATTCTATTTATCTTTTATATATTGAGGACACTCAGTGCTCATGTCTGTTTATATGTATATTCAAATACCCTACCTAATCTTCCATATATTTTTAGTGCCATAAATTTTGAAGATAAAACCATTCAGTGTAACCTTCAGAGAGTGAAACCGTGTCTTTAACACATTTCAAAAATTACTCTAAGCTTTTATTTTGCAAGGCCTCTTGAGCAGGGCACTTACCCTGCTGCTTGTTATGACTTTCCCTTCCCCTATATTTCCTTGACAATTTGGCTTGGATCTTGTGTGCCAACTGACTTACCTACGTGGGTTGCACTTTGCTGTATGGTTTTCCCCTTTGAAGTTATTGCTGCTATTCACAGCAGTGAATTCACCCTGTTGTAAACAGCTCATACTTGCCACTTAGCCTTACCACTTACATGTGTCTTCCAAGCAGGGTCCCCTTCAGCTCTTAGAGCCAGGAGATGTAAGGAGGCAGAGAGTGTTGGCCAGAAATGGAGAGACAAATGGCTTCATTGCTCTCACTCTGAACACTAGAGTGAAGGGGGCAGGTTGTTTTGATTATTTTTATTTTCAGTCTGGTCCATTACGAGATTCACAACAGTGAATTCAGAGTTA
>JBCJKH010014529.1:0-10568 GCA_039877255.1 Loriculus beryllinus | reverse complement strand
CTGCTTCTCCGTTCCATAGAATCATAGAACATTTAGGATTGGAAAGGACCTTAAGAACATCTAGTTCCATCCCCCTTGCTATGGGCAGGGACATCTTCCACTAGACAAGGCTGTTCAAGGCCACCATACAACCTGGCCTTGAACACTACCAGAGATGGAGCATTCACAATGTTCTTGGGCAGCCTGTTCCAGTGTCTCACCACCCTCACTGTAAACATTTTTTCTTTTCCTTATATCCAACCTGTCTCCCCTGTTTAAGTTTCAATGCATTACCATTTGTACTATCACTACAGATACATAGCAGTTTTCTAGGTACTGGAAGGCTGCTATGAGGTCTCCACACAGCCTTCTCTTCTCCAGACTGAACAGCCCCAAATTTCTCAGCCTTTCTTCATATAGGAGATGCTTCAGTCCTCTGATCTTCCTCATGGCCCTTCTTTGGACTTGTTCCAACAGTTCCATGTCCTTTTTATGTTGAGGACACCAGAACTGCACAGAGTACTCCAAGCAGGGTTTTCACCAGTACAGGGTGCAGTGGAGGGGCAGGATCACCTCCTTTGACCTGCTGGTCACGCTCCTTTTGATGCAGCCCAGAATATGGTTTGTTTCTGGTCTGCGAGTGCACACTGAAGCTGGCTCATGTTCAGTTTCTCATCAGCCAACAGCCCTAAGTCCTTCTCCACAGGGCTGCTCGAATCACCTCTCCGCCTGAACTGTAGTTGTGCCTGGGATTGCTCCAACCCAGGTGTAGGACCTTCTACTTGGCATTGCTGAATTTTATGAGGTTGGCATTGGCCACCTCTCAAGTGTGTCAAGGCCCTTCCATCAAGGGAAGGGTGGCATTCCTTCCCTCCAGCATGTCAACTGCACCACACAGCTTGCTGTCATCAGCAAACTTGCTGAGGTAGCATCAATTCCACTGCCAATGTCAATGACAAAGATGTTGAACAGGATTGGTCTCAACACCAACCCCTGAGGGATACCACTCCTTACTGGTTTCCACATGGACACTGAGCTGTTGACCACAACTCTCTGCAAGTGGACACCCAAAGAGTTCTTTATGCAGCTGATCTTGACTATTTTGTTTAAAAGCAACTAACAACTGCCCATGCATGAGGACAATTTAACTGAAGTTTACTTATAAAAATTTTAAGTGTCTAAAATTTTTTAGGTATCTATTCACTGACATATTCTATTTCATTACTAAATTTTGATACTGTTTACCCATTAACAAAAAGTACATCTATGGATGCTTTGGTAACAAACTAATCTTTTAAGAATCTGGTTTTCCCGCTAAAATTCAGAGACAATGATAGAGAAAAAATAAAATTCTCATATAAAAGGATTTTATTCATGTTAAAATTTAACACAACTTAAGACAGTTTTCTTACAGATCTTAGAACAGTAATCCTTGGAACCAGTGAATGAAGCCGTCTGGTCACTGAATGATCAAATCTGGTCCACTGTTTATCAGAGAACTCATACAACAGCCCTCCAATAGCCAAGAAATCAAAAAATTAGAGGTACTAACACCAAAGCTTTATGTTATCAGCATTTGGCAGCACCTTTTTACAGCTCAGTGTTTTCTCATATCCTTGCCCTTTGTAACACTTTGCTGCATCACCAGTTTGAGTGCTGTGAAAGTATTCTAGACTCTCAGCACACTCACTTGTCTCAGTTGCCATGATTACTTTGAAAGGGTGCAACACAACCTGATAGATCCTTCTGACACAATCTTTGAAACCCATTCAGGCTCTATGTCAAATACTTCATTCCTGGAACAGCACTGTGATCTGTCTTTCAAAACCCTATGGATTCTATGGCCAGCTGAACCCCTGCTGTAACACAAGGTATTTTTAATTTGCTGAACTATCTTCAGATTAATAAGCAAACTGTAGAAAATAACTGTAGAAAAAGCTTCAGGAGTGAGCAGGACAACATTTAAGACATTCATGCTGCAAGAGAGCAAATCAATCAGATCACCTTTTTAGCCCATGTTAACTGGCATAACACCATGAACAGCAGTCAAGTTGTGATGCAGTAAAGTTACTGAACCCACACATGAAGATTTTGTTCTACACAACACTCAAAGCCCACTCTTTTCTAGTGAGCTTGAGTTTTACTAGTCATGTTATGTTAGTGATAGAAGAAAGCCCAAGCATCACTTAGAGGTTCTTCAATAGGAAGCTCTTCAACAGGAAGCAATTATTCACTATACAACAGAATTAAATTTTTTAACTCTCATGAGTGTAAGAGCTATCCATGTATTAGGAGTTATATACCTTTATGTCATTTGCATGCCTACCTTGCACTGATCACAGATACCTATGCTAAAAGAGCCACATTTTCTGGTATTCTGTATTTTCAAGATCTATTCTTTTTCTTGCACATTATAGTAAATATTAATCCAGTACTCTTAAAAAAAAAAGCCACAAACCAAAAAATGAAGCTTAACCACTCAATTCTTACTATTCAACATGCACTGCTCCCCTGGAGATTTTTGCAAACCTTGAAATCTTTTTCAAGTCTCATAAACATACTACATATTCCAGTCTCCATCCTGTAGTAACTATATGAGAAAGGAAGACAGGTTTTGTGTTCCAGACATACAAACAAATTCAGAAGGAGGAAAATGGGCAGCAATGAGGCAAAAAAGCCTGAGCACTGCTCCCGAGCACTCATTCCTCAGCTACTCATTCTCCTACATAACTTATTACGAACAGTCTTTCAGGATGGCTCACTAAAAACAAAGCTCTGAAAGTCCTGAAGATCATCAATACTTTACCTTCTAATTTTTTCAGAACTGCATCTTGGCAGGCAGAAGAATTCACCCTTCCATAAAAAGTACCATATAGTAGACTCAAAGTAATTTCAAATACCTTGACATTCGTTTTTAAATTGTTCAGCATTTTCATCGTCTTTCTGTTACCTAACATGCATGTTCATCACCCAGCTGGAAAAGGAAAAAGTCTACATGGCATAATCTTAAAGACTTAACTAGTATCAGAAAGGGGAGGTAAACATGGTACAACTTTTGATTTGCTTTCTCTCAAGTATCTAGATCACTTCCCTCCTCAGCAAACTCAGGTAAGGAACTATCCCCACACACACACCCCAGCTACCTCCTCATGTGCTTTTATAGTCTCTTAATCATGAGTTTAAGAAAAATCCTCTGAATAACAAAATGGAATAACATTCTCACTTCTTGAAAATGCTCTCCTTCAAGTAACTTGGTTACATTTTACTCCAAGACTGTGATGTAATACTTGAAAGTTTTCATGACAATAGTGTAATACAACAGTGGTGGAAAAGACTGAGTCATGATCACTAAATATTGTCTGACAGAAAACACCACCCCAGCCAACATAGAGCTCCGTGTTGATGCATGGAACCAACAGCCTGAATGACTGTGTGCAACTAGAACTCTCTAGCAGTCTAAAATAGTGTTAGTTTTCCCTCAACACCTCGGCACTTTTGTTTCTTTATATCATGGTACACAACTACTACAGGAATCAACACAAGGCTGAAACATTCATATACTACTACACTCTCTTCCTTAAGAAGTCAAAATACCCCAGAGCTACCACCTATACAGCTGCTTTCTAATATCTCCAGTGAAGCTAACACTACTGATTTCTTATAGGTAAAGATACTCTTCTGGGGGGTAACTGCAGAATTCTTACAGAAACATTGCATATCAAATTATCTGGTTGCAAGAGCTTGTGGTTTTGGTTTGGTTTGGCTTCCCCTCCCACCCCCTTTATATCAGCTTCTTTTGATTTATAAGAAAAGAACTATTCAATGTCACAGCTCCTGCAGTTTTGTCATGACAAGAAAACAGTGTTCCTTGCTCTCCCCTTGAAGATTCCTTCACAGATTGAGAAAGCAGCCATGAGAGAGATTTCAGCACCTCACCAAGACATACATTTGTCCAGTTTCTCATGAACCTGTCCTTGCAACTGCTCAAAATCTTAAAGAAGGAATAGGAAGCCTCAGGCTAACCAGGCCCACTCATCCACTAATAAAAAAGTAAAAGAAATCAGTAGCTTTTAAAGACACACAGCTTACAAGAAAGGAGGACTGCTTCATATATCAATTTCAATTCTACCTCACAAATCAGGAAAAACATGCATAGTAGAACCATAGAATAGTTAGGGTTGAAAAGAACCTTAAGATCATCTAGTTCCAACACCCCTACCATGGGCAGGGACACCTCACACTATTAGATTAAGTGATTTAATTTTCCTTTGTGCCTTTTTTTAAAAAAAGTAGGTTTCTGAATTATGTCCAAAGGAAAACATATATCTGAAACTCAGATCTGAACCTCTCAAACATGTTCTAACTCAGTCTTTACACTGACTTTGCTAACACCCTTTTTTATTATTTGTTAAAAAAAACCCCAAAACAATTGCTTAGATGTTAGTGTAACAAATATGCAGATTTATCATTTTAAGAAAATAAAACATTAAAAGAAGTATTTAACTTTCAGTGGCAAACTGCAATTATATATAAAATGGAATTGCAGTAAGAATTGCATTTTTATAAAGCTTTGTTAAATGAGACTAGATGAGCAGATTATCATTGAAAAAGTCACAACACTGACTTCAAAACATAACTCATGAGGAGTTAGCTCTTGAGCAGGACTCAATTGATAAGAGTAACAGCATTTATAACCACAGTGAAGTTTTAAAGCCAGCAGATCTGATCCTTACTTATCAGGAGGGATCTTTCCCTGCATTTCAAATCAACCTTTTGAGTCCTTATTACTGAACTATCTGGGAAAAAAAAAAAAAAAAGCAAGGAAACAGTTTTTGAACAAAATTTACTAAGAAATGGTGTATGACTTTGCTTCTGAGGAGCACTTTTCTTCTGTGTTCATAAAAACACAAACATTTGATGTGTTTAATCTTGGCACCTTGGTTGGTTGCTATAACTTAAATTATACTTCAAATTTCAGTATTTATTTTCAAAGTTCTGTAAAAACATTTTACATGAGTTGATTTAACATCAGCTTTAAATTTTGGATATAAGTATTAAAATACACTCTTCCAAAATACAAAGGTTTCACTACATGCACTTGAGAAGACACCAGTAGGTCTCCAAGCATACAACTGTCAAGAAAGGCTTCTTCACAGTTATCCACATTTAGAATGACATATTTTTGCTTAACCTGCTTTTAAACACTTCCAAACTGCCTGTATAGTGCAAAATAATATTTCCTTTGTGGGTGACTTGCAAAAGAAATTGTTATTTTTAGATGAGGAAAATTAAGTTTTCTGTACCAGTTTTCATTTCCAAGCTCTCTCCATATAGTCTATAATGTACATAAAACTAACTCCTCATGAGTGGAATCAGTCATCTCAGCTAAGAATCACATGTGCTGCTTCTAATTCATTGAAACAAAGGCATTTGAAGACAGCTTTTGCACATAGACATACCAGACAGTTTATATGCAAGGTAAAAATCTAATTCTGGAAAATAAAATCTATGAAAATAAAATACCAGATTTAACTTATAATTTTTTTTCAACCCTAAACTGCCTATCTTAGATTATTTACATGGTCTTTTACTTGGAGATGTTACTTTATCTGTCCAAATAAAGTAATTCCTTACTTACTATTTCATACAGAATGGATATTATAAATCAACATATACAAAAATCTAGACAGAACATCAACAGAGGACACATACTTGAATGTATACCTTCCTCACCAAACACCTAAAGTAATCGCCCATGTTGGGTATTTTCTTAAATGAATTCCCCCACCCACGAGATACACATTCCTTCCTAGAGCTTATCACAATCTAGCTCCCCACTTCTACACACTCAGCATTCTTTCATCTACACCAGAACAAGTTTTCCTCCGAGCTCAATATTCACGGAGTGAAGATGTGTATTAAGCTGTAAGACTGGCACAGTTGCAGTCAAAGTGGTAGCCCTGATCTTTTTCCATCGCCAAGCCTCTACCTGATATCACCTCTGTTGCTTTGATCCTGCATTATTCAGGTCCCTAACATTGAGAAGACTGGACCAATAAGAGGACCACAAAAGTATTTCACTGGACAGTGGTGTGAAGGATAGAAGATATAACAACTGTCTTCTGGCAGGCATGCCATAACAGTGAACAAATCCCTCTTTAGAACTATTGTGTCTGACTTACCAAATAGAGCCACAAACATTTCCCTCTAGCACTAGAATTATTCAGGAGTCATCACATCTCTGCAACACTGTTTCCTTAAGGGCACCAGAAATATAACAAGAGCAAGACAGAACGCTGCTTTGCCTTGACTGTTGATACACTACATAACTCAAAGCCTAGAAAATGCATCATGCTTAATAAATGTAAAGAGTAACATATTGGGGCACCTATTTCAGGCCTGACCTCCCTTCTACTGTGTAACAAAAAAGAGGGAAGGAACACACAATGACAAACAGGGCACACAAAAACCCCAAAGAGTTCTCTGGTGAACATAATAGCAAAAGAAAAGGTAGGTGATCATAAAGAGCAAGAAACGAGCACTGAAACAAGACTGCAACAAAATAAGGGGTTTTTCTCCCCTTTGCAGACACCACAATACAGCAGAGGAAAGATAAGCAGTAAAACTTATAGTATGTGTAACAACTGTTACGCATGACAAGTATGTTCTAGGCCTAGCTTCAGACATTAAAGAAACAGTTCAAAGAAACTGAAAGAAAACTAATTCCAAGCTTTAACCTGGGTCTATAGATAGACAAGTAACATACTACAGTTCTTGGGTACCCTGTCATAACCAGACACTCTTCCTCCAAGCATTATACTGTCAGAAGAAGGGAACTCCTGTCTTGCTCCTACCCAAAAGCCCCTGCTCCCAAATTGAAGCAACAGCTGAAGTTCAGCATACACCAGTGATGGGCAGATACCTGGTGCAGAAGACGTAGTTCATATTTCAGGTGTAAAAAACTTACCTATAAATTTAGAAATCACCTAGTGCAGAATCCATAATGAGTGAACTATGACTGGAAAATATCAGGCATTATGCAAAAGAAAGGTTTTAATCCTCCCAAAACAAATTATTAAAAGCCAAGTCAAACTGAAAGCTATCCCTACATTACAGTTAAGAGCATCTGTTTTCAAATGAAATGATAGAAGAAAGATAAGAACATTTTAACAGAATGATTGGAGGGGAGAGGAGATGTTTTAACTGGGGGGGGGGGGTGTTTCTGTTTTCTTTTGACTCTGCTGTGCTATATTCTCTATTACACATACATCCTTTTTGTTAATTAAAAAAAAAATTAAACACCAAAACCACACCATGGAAAAAAAAATAAGTTACAAGTTATTTTTTAGGTAAACTTTGAAACTGCTGAGAAGTGTCAATGGCTGAATTTAGATTATTTGAAAGGTTGCTATCTTTTCACTTACCAACATACACCTACAGTATTTATTCAAGCCAAGGATGAACCCGTATAAAACAAATACATAACATATTTTCCATTCTGCTCCATTCAAGAAGCACACATCTGGGATTTTTTGCTGTTATTGCTTTTGTTGGGATTTTTTTGTTGTTGGTTTATTTTTTAATTAAGAAAGGTCATATTAACACTCAGTATATATTCAATTTAAGTTAGCATTTCTTAGAAATGAAATCTATTTCACAAAGGGCAGGAAAATGGAAGTGGTGTCCAAAGCCTTCAGTATTTATCAGGAGACTTAGCTTTCATTTATGAGGCTTGTGTAGCTCTTAGGGTCAAGGATAAAGCCTTGAAAACATTGACAGAAGTAACTCAGAAAGTACTGATTATTGGAAACACTTTGGCTTTGGGTGCATTATGGTTGTATCAGAACCAACACACTTCAGTGTTATTTGCAGTGACTTCACTTTTACTATAAAAAGGCATATTTATTAAAAAATAAAAAGTACTATTACTGCACTAGTACAACAGCTCATTTTCTGTAGTCCATGAACACACAAAGGTTGAAGAATTACTTGTTTAGTTCAGTTTTTCTAGCAGTAGAAAATGCCATTATGTTTCACCAATGAAAACTCTTCTAGTTACAAATCCATGCTTTTGTAACTAACTCTTAATACAACTTAACACTTTTGTGGGTGACCCTTGGAAATCATCCACCAAAAGTAATTAATATCGATCTCTTTGGTCAAACCTCCACCTTACAGCAACTGTTAGAGTGCAGAGCTGCAAGTTGACCCAATGAAATCAACCAGATGAAAAAAAATATTCCTCAAAAAGTAACTAGTACATTTGATAAATCAGAGGTTATCTTGGTTTATTTTCAGTTCTATAATGATAAATAATCCTCCCAATAAGCATGTTGGAATTATAGAATGGATTGGAAGCAACCTTAAGATCACCTAGTTCTAATCCTCCTGTCATGGGCAGGGACACCTTCCACTAGACAGGACTGCTCCAAACCCAGTCCAACCTGACCTTGAAGACTGCCGGGGATGGGGCAGCTTCTGTGCCAGTGCCTCACTACCCTCACAGGGAACAGTTTATTCCTAATGTCTAATCTAAATATCCCCTCTTTCAATTTAAAGCCATTCCCTCTTGTCCTATGCCTACATGCCCTTGCATGAAGTCCCTCTCCAGCTTTTCCAGAGGCCCCTTTAGGTACTGGTCAACTGTTACAAGGTTTCCTCAGAGCCTTCTCTTCTCCAGGCTGAACAAACTCAATTCTCTCAGCCCGTATACCCCTTGATAGCAGAGGTGCTCCATATCATCTTTATGGCCCTCCTCTAGACTTCTTGAGCACACCCACATCCCTCTTGTATTGGGGGGCCCAGAGCTCAACCCAGTACTGCAGGTGGGGTCTCACCAGAGCAGAGTAGAAGGACTCACCATCCTCAACCTGCTGGTCACACTCTTTTTGATGCAGCCCTGCATAAAGCTGGCTTTCTGGGCTGAAAGTACACACTGATGGACTGTGTCTGGCTCCTTATCAACCAGCACTCCTAAGTCCTTCTCCACATGGCTGCTCTGAACCCATTCTCCACTCAGCCTTCAGTTGTGCTTCATATTCCCCTGACCCAGGTACAGGACCTTGCATTTGGCCTTGTTCAACTTCCAAGAGGTTTTCTCTGGCCCACCACTCTAGCCTCAGGTCCCTCTGGATGGCATCTCTTGGTGTTGTCAGCAAACTTCCTGAAGTTGTATCAATCCCATTGTCCATGTCACCAACAAAGATGTTGAACAGCACTCATCCCAGTACCAACCCCTAAGAAATGCCATGTGTCACTGATCTCCACTTGGATATTGAGCTGCTGGTCACAGTTCTTCAATTGCAATCCTTATCCACCAAGTGGCTCACCCACCTCTCTGATGATGCTCCATACCTCTCCAGTTTAGAGACAAGGATGCTGTGTGGGACAGCATCAAATGCCTTGCACAAGTCCAGGTAAATGACGTTGGCTGCTCTACCCTTATCCACCAATGCCATGGCCCCACTATAGAAAGCCAATATTTAATTTATACACTGTCATGTGTTCTCATCACTGGTAATTGCGCTTACTTATCAGCTAGCCATTGCTAGTTACATTCCTTCAGGTTTAGTTTCAGGTAGCTGAAAACACAGATCACTTGCTCTCTGTTTCCATGAACATTTAATTCATTTTGCTTTTAAAAGTAGGTGTCACCTGATGCTTGTATGATGCATATGAAATTCAGCTGTAAGGTAAATTCTCTACCCTTCTTTTTCCACAACTGCATTTAATTATTCCTTAGTTAGCTGAACCAATGAGCAACCATGCTGTTCAAATCAGAACCAAAGCTAAGCTATACATACAACTCTTTATCAAGATGTGAGCACAAGGTTATATATAGGATTTACCACTTTGAAACACAAAGTAACATCCCACTAAGTTTTGAATGATTTTTCATCTTTAGAATTAGACTTACTTCTGTTACCTTTCAACTGTTTAACTCAGTTTTATTAAGAAACCTCTAACAATACAAAATACTTTACTCAGAAAGCAAGCATCTTAGCTGTTTCAACACATTAGTAAGGCAGCTAAAAAAAAATAAAAAAATCAAGATACTTTCGAAACAACTTATAATCAAGTAGCAAGTAGTTGGATATCCAGCAGATATATGGCAAGCAGATTGAAAACAGATGGCTGAAACCATTACTGTCCCTAGGTCTGTACCTCTCATTCTCAAGGCCAGCATATGACATTTACTCATGAACCATTGCATGAACCAACATTTTTTTTAAGCCTGGCACACTAAACCAATTGATACCCACTGCCCCATCCATTTTAGTGCCATAACATTGGGTTTTGTATGCCAGTGTTCTACAACTGACACTGAACAGGCCTGGCTTCAGGAACTGGCTCAAAAGTCTATCTTCAGCGCTCAAAAGTCCATCTTCAGCACTCATAATGCATGTGAGAGAAAGAAACAGCATTCTACTGTTTTCTGAAAAAAAGTAAACAGTTTTAACTAAAAATCTCATTATTACCTTACAAATAACTTAAGTGGACAAAAATATTTTTTGCTGCTTTTAGAGCAGGAAAAGTTTGATTACTTCCAGTTGTAGGACACTGTTGACTCACCATAATTTAATCCCCAT
>JBCJKH010014528.1:0-19515 GCA_039877255.1 Loriculus beryllinus | reverse complement strand
ATCCCCTGGATCTGCTGCAGCTGCATGTTGTAACGACGTTCCGTGTCTTCCAGGTTGGACTGCAAAGAGTCCACCTGGAAAGGGAAAGCACAAGGCAGTGTTTATGGCAATGTGGCACATTATGGGAGTGTGGCAGGATTAGATGATTCTTATGCACTAAGCATCTTCATTAAATGGAGTGCTGGCTACATTCCAGCAGCTCACATGTTCTTTGTGTATCAGAGGATCAGAAGCAACCATTCCCTACCATGCTGATTTGTGACTGCAGCTCAATCTCCAGGCTCTGATATTCACGTCTCAGCTCAGAGATCTGTTGGTTGCTTGCCTCCATTTCCTGGCCACTTGAGTGCACTTGTTGACTCACTTCTTCCATCTGAAAAATTAAGATATTGGAGTTTTTGACTTTTATTTACAGTGGCAGCATGGTCAGTTATCATTTCCTTATCAACTTGAAGCAGGGCCAGTTGTTAGAAGCTGTTAGAACTTGCTTGTGTGGCTCTGCCAGTGTAGTTCAAGGCCACTTGTGATGTCTTTTATTTTAACTGAAGGAATTCTACCATTGTATCCTAAAACCAATGGATGTCATCGTTTAAAGTGTCATTCACCTACAGGAAGTTCATACCAAAGGTTGGCATGGGTTTTCTTTTGTGATGTGAACCTTCAAATCAGAACCATTTATTTACCTTGTTCTCATACCAGCTCTCAACCTCTTCCCGGTTTTTCTGGATGATATTTTCATACTCCTGTCTCATGGCATTCAGCTTTTTCAGCAGGTCCTCCCCTGGAGCAGCATTCACCTCCACGTTCACATCACCACTCGATTGTGTATGCAGCAATTTCATCTCCTGCAGAGGAAGCAAATAAGCAAAAAGGGGGAAATTACTTTGCAGAAGAGTTTTGAAGTCAGTTCATTTGCTCTGACATAAGAACCCATCCTGACCCTTTCAACAACACTTGAAAGGTTGAATCTCCTTGACAAGGAGAACAGGGAAAACTATTTAGTATGGAGGATGCTACCTGCAAACCCTCCCACATTTCTGATACAGCGTTCTTGTTCTCCTCTGCGGTTTGCACCTCAAGGAGCTGGCTCTCACCTCCTCATGGTTCTTCTTGAGGTCAATTATCTCCTCCTTCAGAGACTCAAATTCCATTTCCAGGTCAGACCTGTTCAGAGTCAGACTATCCAGCAAGGGCCGCAGGCTGTTGATGTCGGCCTCCACATTCTGCCGGAGCCCAAGCTCGGTCTCGTACCTGTGCCAGGGACAGCGCAGGGGTCAGCCCTGTTCTCGGGTTCCAGGTCCCACTTTTATGTCTGCACTCCATAGCACACAGCATCTCTCAACCAGCAGAATTAGAAAACCAGCAGCCAGTACTTAAAGTTTCATATTACTTCTACCCTTTAAGATCAAAAAGTATTCTGTGGTCTTTTCATTGTTTTCCTTTTGCTGTGGACTCTGGACAGATTTCCTCTATCTGATTCATCTGACTTTCAATGAGAGAAAATCACAACTCTTATTCCTTCAAATAAAGCTTTTTTTTAAGCTTTGACTCTACAGCCATAGGGAGTGTTCCCATTGGAGATCATTATAGGAATAATAGTTTTGAACCCTTACAAATAATATCATTTGTTCTGCTGTGAAACCAGGAGGAACCCTGGTCTCTGTGGATTGATATTTGCTTATGGAATGGATGCATGAAACTAAGTTGAGGAAAGTAGAAGAAAGGAAGTCAGTGCCTGGAAAAGAAGATTATATATTTACTTTATCCTGAAGTCCTCTGCAGTCATCCTTGTGTTATCCAGGTCCAGGAGTACCTTGTTGGTCTCCACAGCTGCAATCACAAGCTAGAAGAGAAGACAACATGCTGAGGAAGAATGTCCCTGTGAATCTCTCAGGTTTGCACAAGGAACAGAAATATGGATGTCATCTTGTTATAATTCCTAGAAGTCTGAGGGGAACAGCACATGCTACCTGCGGAGGCCTGGAAAGGTTGTACCGAAAAGGTACCTGTGTGAAAGCAGCATCAGAGCTGCAAGAACTGTTTTGGGAGTACAGGAGTCCTGTTGAGAGGCTTGTGTCACCGCCATAGTTCTGTCTCACCTTCCATGCCCAGGGCTGGCCACACATGTTTTACTCAATCACAAAACATCCATCAATGCTTAAACTTCTCTGACAAAGAGCATCCTACCTGGTTTTGAAGGTCTTCAATCTCTCCATAATAGTGGCTGTAATCCTTTGTGCCAGAAGGAGCTTGCTTTTGGTACCACTCCCTGATTAACTGCTCAAGCTGAGCATTTTTCCTTTCCAGATTTCTGACGGTGTCCAGGTAAGAAGCCAGGCGCTCATTGAGGCTCTGCATGGTCAGCTTTTCATTGTTGGAGAGAATTCCCCCGATCCCTCCAGGAACGCCACCACTGCTAAAGCTGCCTCCACTGAAACCAACACCACCTCCACCAAAGCTTCCTCCACAGCCACCACCAAACCAGCTCCCACCTGATCCAAAGCTCATGCCCCCTCCATAGCCACCACTGCTCATTCGCCTTCCATAATAACCACCGCTCATTCCTCCTCCACAGCTTCTGCTGCTCATTCCTCCTCCGTAACTACTGTGCCTGATCCTTCCATAGCTACCACCACCAGCTCCCCCCCCATAGCTGCTCCTGGAGCTTCCTCCAGCACAACTGCTGCCAGAACTCCTGCCTCCACCGCTTGTCCTGGAAGTGACTCTTGTGGAGGAATACGTGCTCCCCCCTCCGCCCCCAGCACTGCTCCTGCCGCCACTGCTGCTCCCGTGCAGGCAGCTTCTGGAGGTCTGTTTGGAGCCACAGCTCATCGTGGCAGCGGCAGTGACTCGGGTGAAATCTCAAAGCTGGTCTTACAGTTGTTCTGGAATCATAGCTCCAAATTCCACCCTGCCTGGTCCACATTTATACCCGAGGTAGTGGGTGTCACCCGCGAAGGGAGTACCTTCTTCTCGTGCATTTGTAAGCCGTTGTTTTTCTGCCAAGGGTAATTTGCCAAAGGGAGATGTTTGAGGATGTCAGGAAGCTTAACCCATGCTCAGAGTGCCCATGACCATTTGTTTGTTAAGACAAAACGTGTAATTTCTATTGGGTGGCTCTGATTTAGGCAGATCTTTTCTGTGATCTAGTCACTGATTTACAGTCATCTGAATTAACCTCATCCCACTCATCTCATCCTGTTCACATCAACTGTAAACTGTCACAATGTGGGTCAGTGATGAATGTGACTCTATTTCTCCTGCTCTTTCACCTTTCAGAATGTTGTCAAGGAATCCTGGCTGGTTTTGTTATACTTAAGTGATATTTTACCAGGTTCTGGTTTCTGGGTATCTGATGCTGTATGCTCCTTATTTTCAGTCCTTTATTGGTTTATGCCTTTTGAATATCTCAGGATGTATTTTGTGGGTGCTGTGAACCACTCCAATGTCTTTGTCATGGTGACCATTGGCCAACACCACACGCCCCATCAATCTATTCCAAACATCCATCCACAATTATGATTTATAAATAACAAATTAATTATGAAGAACTATCTGACAGTAACTGGAAAATAGCTCTTGAGTAAGACTGCAAGGGAAGGACATGTGACAGGATGTTTGTTGCAGGGAATAGGTACCTGTTCATGTGCTCGGAGCAAATGCAGTGCAGGATGGTTGGGAGACCTGGGAAGTGCCTGGCTCTGTGCTGGGCTCTCCTGGCATGTCTGTGGATGGGAGAGGAAACACTCCCGCACCTGAAAGGGTTTCAGAATTCCAGGCAGGATGTTTTCCTCACACAGTGCAAATACAAACATGCCTGCTCGGAAGAGAAGGGTTAACCTCCTGTTTGGGATTCAGTCCATGAGCTGTACAACAGAATAGCATCTTCTTCGCAGTTTTCTTTGCCATTGATGGGACACGGCATGACCAACAGTAGGAGATATTTCCCATCTTGCATCTTCTTCTTCCAAGATCGTGTCTTTTTCAAACACACAGCAGTGGGTAGTTCAGCTGAGCACCCATTTTAGAGCTCTTACAGGAACCTGCACCCCAAACCCAAGTGCCCCCCACATCTGCCCTCCTTCCCCTTGGGGGCTCCAGCCACATGCTCTCCGTGAGGTCTGCCAGCTGCCACCCTTTGTTAGTGGAACTCTTGTGTGATACCCAGCTTCCTGTATTGATTCGGTGTGTTGTGGTGTTGGTTGTTGCTAGTTTAGACATTTGTTTGTTATGGCTTATAGCAAGTGTTTATGGAAACATCTTTTTCTAGTGCCCCTCCCAGCACACCCTCGCCCACACTGAAGGACACACCTCAGGTTTCATCTTCCATTGCTGATGTGTCCACAGAAGCAAGGCTGAGTGGTGGAAGTGTAAATGATGGGGCCATTAGTGTCCCCCAAAACTTAGTGGCGTCCAAGGCGTAATTTTAGCTTGTTCCAGTTCCAAAAATCCTTTTGAAGTGCACAAAATTCTCTTCTATACTAACAGCTATTGTGTTGTGAAACTATTGGGTTATGTTCCATTTAATGTGGCATCTGGTGGCATTGCCCAGCCTCTGGACCACTGGCATCACCCCAGGAGGTGATGGGTGCTCCCAATCCACTGAGCATCTGAATTCACTTTCTTCTCCCTGCCCACCTCAGTGGGCCTGGAAACACGCACTGACAGATCGTTTGACCTCAGTGAGGACAGATCTGTCATGGGCAGGTGAATAAAGCTGAGGTTTCTTGGGTTTCGTGCACTGGGCATAACTAATGGAAGAGGCCATGGTCCCAGTGTGCCCTCAGCACTGAGCGTTCAGTGTCAGTCTGGAAAACCTGCCCTGGCACATTGACAGACCTGCTTCAGGTCAGAGACAAAATAGGAGGGGAAGGAGGAGGAGGACGCCCTGGGAGTAGATGGCACCACAGGTGTTTGCAATGAGGCCTCTTCTCTTATCCTGTGATGAAACTGTTTGGAGCTCCTGCCTGGAGGAGGTTAGGGCACTATTTAAGCCTGCACTGCTCACCCACTGTGAGCCTGAATTCACCCAGTGCACTTTAAACAGCAGAATCACCATGGGCTCCACAGCAGCAAGGGGTGTGAGTCTTTCTTTTGGAGTGTGTGGCAGCAGCAGGGGATGAGGCTGAGCTGGGGTGAGGTGCTGGCCGGGAGCTGAGCACATACAAGCCCCCACCAGCTCCATCTCTGAGCTCTGCATTGAACTGCTGAGGGTGCCGAGCACCTTGATGGGGTATGACCAGCCTGTTCCCCCCCTTTGCAGCGCTTCCCTCTTCCGTCCTTCCCACTTCTGGTCAGGTCTGGTCAGGAAAATTCAATTTGCTTATGTTACTACACAGAGAAAAACTGGGGAAGATCTATCTGGGGAATATGATTCATTCTCATAATTGCACATTATAAACTAACTTCTATTATATAATCAACAAGCAATTGTATTAACACCAGATAATCTCATAGGACAGTATTTCTCCATAGTAAAGGAGAAACAGTCCCTGTAGCGTGACTGTTGGAGGGAGAGCTCTGTTCTTGTTCTGGACACTGCTCTTCCTCCCACTGAGGTTCGGCTGCCTACCATTTAGTTCTCTTCTCCCCTAACATTTAAATTACAAGGGCTTTTTTCTCATCCCAGTAAAAGGCAGATGTTTGAAAATGGAAAAATCTGAGAAAAATCAGTTCAGATTATTTGAAACATCTCAGGGCTCCATCATGTGTATTACTTTAACTATTAACTATTTAACTATTAACTGAAAGTTCTGAGCAGTAATTCCTACCTTGCCATTTCCAGTTAGTGGGACAGTACAGGATGTGCTGTTCATTCTGTTCCTTTCTCCCTGTGTGCATTTATGGCCACATCTAATAAAATAAAGCGGTGCAAATTCTACAGAAACCATCTGCATATGATCCTTCAAGGTTGGATGGGGCTTGGAGCAAGCTGCTCTAGTGGAAGGCGGCCCTGCCTGTGCCAGGGGTTTGGAACTGGGTGAACTTTGAGGTCCCTCCAGCCCAAACCAGGCTGTGGTTTTGTGATTCCCTGCATGCCTTAAAAACCTCAAGTGAAGGTTTTTAAGGTACCTGTTTCGAAGTGAGAGGGTGAGTCCCACCTCTCCTGTGCTCTTCTGCAAGACAGGGTGTGAGTCTTTGCATCTGCCCACACCTGAGATGTGTGGGCACAGGGAATATCGCTGGAATGTGTCCTTATTGTGTCCAATGGTCCAAACACAGCCCTTTCACCCACCTCTCAGGGAAAGCTGGTGTGCAACACCAGGATGGGACCTGCTGCCCTTCGCAGAGCATGGTCAGCCGTGGCCAGTCCAGCAAACACCTCTCCTTCTGGAGATAAAACCAATTCTTGCCTCCATTGTACCTGATCTGTTACTCATTCGGTATTGCAGAGACTGGTACTGTTGAAACATTAAAGGGCACCTTCAAAAGATCCACCACCCAATGGAATGATGGTGAATATGATAGGAACAGTAATTAGGTGAGTCAGAGCTGTGAGAGACAAACCCATTTAGAGTACGAACCCTTTGCTTGGGAGCTTCATTTTGGTCTAGGCAGCCCCTTACACAGCTGACTCTGGGGTCTCAGCTAATGCTGCTGCATTGGCAAGACCTTCATGAGCAAAGGATCATTCTAACCCACTTATAACCCTATGGAGAGCCTGGGTTTCCCTGTGCTCCTGCCTAATGACAGGGTGCAAAATACTGCAGTGCCATCCTCAAACGTGCACAGGAATTAGTGCGATGAGTTTCAGCCTGGTGTCAGTTCTGAGTGCTTACACACGGGAGCACCCCGTGGGGGGTTCAAGGAGGGAGGGAGGAAACCTGCATCATCCCCTGCGAGAGTCACACACAGAGAATCAGGTCATGTCAACCTCACTGCGACTGTGCCCATTGAATACTGATGAGGGATCTGGAGCAGGATGTCAGGGCTGACAGCGGGTTGTGTTTTCAGCTAGCAGGAGCTCCCTGCAGGTACCGCGGGCACGGCTTCATCTGTTTAGTGTTCGTGTATTTGTGCTAGAGGAGGAGACAGCAATGGGCCAGCAATGGGAGCTGGGTTTGCCGCACGCCTCCCGCTCCCCTTCGGCACCTTTGGGAGCTGGGTGCCCTCTAGAGAGCAGCGGCAGACCGAGGTGCAGGGACTCCATCTCCTCCTGCATCACCAGACATCATCACATGCAGTGCAACAACACGGGCCTGAATCCTGCAGCGATGTGGGCACAGGGATTGGCAGGGCAGCGGGAAATGCTTCTCTAACAGCCAGCCACTGCCGTTACTGCACCTTTGCCACCACTGCACTTTATAGAACGTTATTTCAATTACATATTGTGTGCTTTCGGTGTGTAGCCCAGCAGCAGCTGCCTTTTAGCCACAGACAGCATCAGCCCAACTCATCTGCACTTCCTGGCCTCAGTGAAATGTTAGTTCCGTTCTTAGCAGGGCATCGATCCCAGCCTTGGGAGCTGCTCACCCCATGGGTAGGCACAGAAGAGGCAGGAGGGGACTGTGTGGGAGCAGGCACTTAGCATGTTGCTCTTGGATCTGCCAGTTAAGTACAGCTGACCCCTTATGGAGAGACTTGGGAAGTACTGAAGTGTCTGCTCAGGCTGCGTTTATCATAGCAGCTTTCACCGGTTCCTTGTTCTTTAGCACAAGCAGCGTTTGTGTGTACGGGTTGTTCATTAGTGCAGCTGCTCTTTAAGCTTTTGTCTGAAATCAAATGAAAAGCTTTTGCTTGAGCCTTGATACAAAGGGGATGACAGCCAGCCCTGCCCTGAGCTCTCGGGCTCAGTTTCACTTTCCTCTGAAAAGCAAACCAAACCCAGCCCAGTATAAATACTTTCACAAGCTCTCCAGGCTGATGCTTCGTTCCGCGGTTGCAGGAGGGAAATGCCAGCGCCGACGGCGGTGCAAAGGGAAAACTCAGCTGCCAAAGCCACGGGTTTCAGTTTCGGTGGGACACTGCCCCTCGCTCGGCTTTGATTCCCGTGCTCGGCAGCAGCCGGTGGCTCAGCTGCACAGCTCCGGGGGTGTCACACGGGGGTTTGCCCAGCTGCCGAGAGGGGAAAGCTCGGTGTGGGCAGAGCGCGGTGCGAAGCTGGGCCAGCAAGGCGGTGTGGGAGCCGCACGCACCAACCTCCCCCGGGGCACCTCAGCCTGAGCCCGGTGCCAGCGGTTCTGCTCCCTGCCCTGCCTGCCCCGGGTCCCGCTGCTCCTCACGGCCCCGTCCACCAGGGATCAGTCGTGTTGCTTCTCTGCTGCGGGGCCAAAGCACCTCCCTTGGCCCCGGCCCCGCTCCCTGCTCACTGCGACGCTCAGGCTGAGCACCAGCCCAGGCAGGGGTGCTGTTTGTTCACTCAGGAGTGGGATTTGGGGAAATGCACTCGCTTTTGTGCTTCAAATGCTTTTTAATTTCTCAGCACAGGGCTCCAAAATAACTTTACATGTGGTTAAGTGTGAGGAGCGCTCGTGTCGTGTTATACAGGTTATAAAAAGGGCTTTCAGGCCACCCGTTGTCTCCATCCTGTGGGTGTCTCTGCACATCTATGGATATCCAACCATCCCTTGGCAGTCTCAAGAGAAGAGATTCATAATAGAATCTGCCACCTCAGCATGTGCTCTGGGCTCTGCTGACTGTCACCCAGGCACTCAGGCCTCATGGTTCCTCTCCCCAGGCAAATATCTGACCAACTGAGATGGGATGTGCTCTGCAGAGAGGCAGATGCACATAACAGGAGTCCCAGGTGGAGTCAGGAGGCATGTCCCTGCAGTCCAGGTCTGTTAAGAGGTGCGTGACTGACATCGTCCTCTCCAGCAGCCAACATGACTCACGGTTTAGTGCCTGACACATCTGGAGAGCAGCTGGAGATGTGCACCAGGGATGACTGCTAGGCCGTAACTGTCTGTGGATATAGACCACCCTGAGCTTGCTTTTACAGGGGAATTTCTGTCCATGATCTCTCTGTTCCCCTTTCACTGACGAGCTCCAGCTCCACTTACTTCCTTCTTTGTTGTTTTGCAATGAATTTAGGGAAAATGCTCCATGGGAAGCCCACAGGCACCTGCCTGATCTGTTCATATAGGGCATGGGGGATGTCATGTAGGACCAGGCCACGTGTGCTACAAGCTTTGACAGGGAGGCTAAGGACAGGACGTGTGAGGTCAACGCAGCCATTCCCTGGCTCCCTTTCCCAGTGGGGTGGGATCCCGACCAGCTCACATGGCCCTTGTGCATGGATCAGCACCTGTTTTTCTAAAGGAAGGCAGTTTCCAGGCACAGGGTTCTTGATTGCATCAGGCTGAAGCAAGGTTTTATTAGAGAAGTTATTCACCAGCAGGTATACAGTGATCCTGACTAACTCCAGTAACTTCTAGAGATTACAGCATTAAAGAACAGAAACAGCAGAACAGAGAAGAGAAGGTGGCTCCCAACAGTCCCTGAAATACATGGCAAAGCATCACTGAGTTACTTCTACTTTCTCTGCAGAGGCGTGCAGTGAACATTGAGTGTTCTTGGTTTTCCTATGGGTTTCTTTGTATTTCATCTTCTAGTCCATTCCTCCTTAGTCACAAATTCTCCTGCAGGTCACTGGAGAAGAAATATAGCAGCATTATTTGATTGGAACAGAGATAACACCCTTCAAATAACAAAACCATGCTCTCTGTAGTGCCCTTATTTCAAGAATATACTCTGTTAAACCAGAGTGGTTAGCCGACAACCCAGAAAACCCCAGAGATTCCCTGAATAATTTTATTTTAATGGGAATTTGTACTTGTGAGGTTACCGATTTTTTAAATCACAGATCAGCTAAAGATACAATGTTGAATCAAACGGGTTTCCTTCTGAGAGATCACAGTTCTTACCTATGTCCCCAGCCTTGCAGGCTGCGACCTGGGGCTGGCAATGGGACGATGAGGTTGCTGTATAGGTGTGGCTTGTCCTAATGACTCCTCCTCCTACACCAGTTCCGATTCCTCCTCCGTGACTGGTGGGATAGATTTGGGGAGAGCAAAAAGGGGATTTTAGAACTTTACATGACGCTGGCTGACTACTTGCCAGAGGTCTCAAACTGTGTCCTTTATAGGGATTAGGGTATTTTACATTGTGTTCTTTTTGCACTTTCAGGGCTCTTTCACAGTTTTGCTCCCCTTTGGCATGGAAATGCAATGCAGAGCATTGCAATTAATTCGTATTTTGACATTCTGCTGACAGAATACTAGTAGTTCTGATGTTGTAACTAGCAGTTAACAGATTTGGCTTCTCTGCTTTGCAAATCCCAAGGAGTAACATTAGTTCAGAGTTGAAGCTGCTCATAAGACAGCTTCATCATCTCAAAGAGAGCATTTAGACTAAGGCTTCTGTTGGATTCCCCATCTGTCATACAGACCCTTGATATTTTCATTTATTCCCTAGTGGATTTAGAGATCTACATACATAAGGTCCTGCTGTCCGCCTTCCAACAAGCACCGGTAGGTCTGAATCTCCTGCTCCAAACGGCACTTGACGTCCAGTAAAGTCTTGTACTCCTGGTTCTGGCACTCTATTTCCGCTCTTATTTCAGCCAATTGCTGCTCCACGCACGTGATCTGATTCTGGAGCTCGCCGAGGAGGGTGTTGTACTGGCACTCGGTCTCAGCCAGAGAGGATTCCAAGTTATTTCTCTGATAAACAAGATAACCAAAGAAGCAACATTCATTTAAGTGTCACCCTGGAGCTGAAAGAGCTGCTCACCCCCACCACGCTGACTGCTCGGTCTGGCTGTTCAAGGCCAGCAGTCACCTCATCCCGGCTGTAGGGGTATTCAGCACCCACCTGGCTGAGCTGAGCTTGGAGATCGATTTCCAGGGCTTGCAATTGGCGTCTCAGTTCAGTCACCTGGTTGTTGCACGTCTCTACCTCCTGACCGCTTGTGATAACCTCCCGATTCACCTCCTCAATCTGAAAATCACCAATCCAGAAGAAAGAGCATCAGGGAATATCTGTGTAAATTGGACTTGTTTTTACAGAAGCAGAATACTGATGGCATAAAGAAAAGGGAGCAGGGCAAGTTCCCTGCTCTGGGCGTTAACCACCAGCTTCAGCAGCTTGCTTGCTTTACACATCACATTAAGCTTGTGGCTAGAAGGCTCTTTAATCCAACTGTGGCAAAATCTGCTCTTCCAGACGGGACACAGCAAACTGGTCGGACAAGCCTGTGTCTCCTGTGGAGCACAGTGGATAATAAGTGCTGATGCTGGGCTTCACTGTAGGGGAAGAACTGCTTATTGTCTCCAGGTCTGTTTCCCGAAACCCTCCTGTGCCCTGAAGTGTGTGTGTCTGTTGGGAGCAGGCACATGTCGCTTACCTTGCACTCGTACCAATCCTCAACTTCCTTGCGGTTGCGCGCTATCAGTGTCTCATACTGGCACCTCAAATCCTCCAAGATTTGCCTGAGATCTGGTCCAGGGCAGGCATTGACCTCCACGCTCACATCTCCAGTGGATTGTTTTCTCAGGCAGTTCATCTCCTGGAAGTAGAACCCAGATCAGATGCATACTGGGGGTTGAAAGACCACACAGAAGAGCAGAGCTGGGTGGTTGAGGACCGCCCTCCGTGAGGGGTGCCCCGGAGCTGTGGCCACAGAAAGCACTGGAAGATGGTGCAAGTGTTTTTCCCAACAAATCTCTTGGGTAATTTCTTTCCTCATCCAACTGAAGTCAGCAGCAATTTCACCCCCCCTCTGGCACTCCCAGCACTGGCAGGAGCAGAGGCCACATCTCTGCCGGAGCTCCCCCCATCCCAGGCAGGTCTGAACACCAAAGGGTTTGATGGGAGGCCGTGGGGTGAAAGCAGCTTTTCTTCACTTTTAAATCTAAAGCACATTCACGTAGGCAGTTTTCTGCCAGGGCCATGGTGCTCCCATAGTGGGGTGGGGGTGGGGGGGGCAGGATCCTACCTCCTCGTGGTTCTTCTTGAGGCAGCAGAGCTCCTCCCGCAGCGACTCGAGCTGCGCCTCCAGGTCAGACCTGCAGAGCGTGAGCTGGTCCAGGACCTGCCGCAGGCCGTTGATGTCAGCCTCCACGCTCTGGCGCAGGGCCAGCTCCGTCTCGTACCTGCAGGAAAGAAGGAGCTGTCAGTGTCTGACACCACCACTGTCATCTGGCCATCCATCTTTCTCACAGCTGTAGTTTCCTGACTACCCTAGCAGGATGCTAACAACAGTTTGAGGCTTGCTCTGCCAAATCTGCCCTCAGTCTGCATTCTCGGGAGCTTCTTCACTTGGGTCGAGATGTCACTCACCATGTTTCTGTGCTTCAACAGGAAAATCAAAAGCTTTCCCTTTAAAAGACACCACATGCTACAATGGCAGCTTGGGTGAACCCATGCTGCTCCCAGTCTGCAGAGCCCTTCTGCTTTCTGAAGAACTCAAATCTCCACTCAAACCCATCCTTTTGTTCCAGACTTTCCACCTGGAGCTGCTACTGATTAAGGCAGCTCTAGAGGCACCGGATGGAAGAGCTTGTCCTGGCCAGGGGATCACAGGAGCCCTGTCCAGGATCTCCTTCTTACCAGCTCTGCGAGTGGGAGCATTGGCAGGGGGAGGGACAGCCGGGAGGTACTCACTTCACTCGGAAGTCGTCGGCTGTCATCCTGCTGTTATCGATGTTCAGAATGATCTTGTTGTTGTCTATGGTTGCGCAGACGATCTGGAAAAAAGAATATTCACTCCTGAAGTGTCCTCCCTGTATCCAGACCTAACCTCCTGCCCTCACTCTGGTTTTCACTACTGGGTGCAGGCGTGGGGGAGCTGAGGAGAGCAGCAGTCACAGGGTGAGTGTTCTGTGAAATGAAGGCATTAAAATGATAAAACACATGGTGCTGATGCAGACAGCCAGGGAGGTCCAATCAGTGTTGTCCAGCTCCTGCCCCAATCCACCTACCCTTTGAAATCTAAATCTTACTTTCATGGAGAAGAGATCTAAAAGTTTGTTTCAAGGCTTAATTATAAGTCTTGTCTCGTTCTGTCTGTTTCCTGGATTCTTTTCCCTTTATTCTTCTTTGTGCATTGACATCCGAGAGTTTTTGCCGAACACACTTTGCAAGTGTTTGTAATTGCAAATCGCACACTCAGGATGGGGCTGGTAATGCTTTCTTTGTCCTTGTTTTTAATGAGCTGTCCCATGTTTCCCCAGTTTTGAATGGAGAAGTAAACTTGCAACGAATGAAATAACATTTAACAGGCATTCTGCAGGGCTTATATCAGGAGAATATGAATTCAGGCAAACTAATGCGATCCATTATTTATTTCTTTTAGTTGCTTTTTTGGCATGTATCTATTTAAACACCTTGGCACAAACCCTAATTCAGAAAGACTACAGAGCTACTCCACATGTATCCCATGAAGGTAACGTTTCCCCCTTCAAACTTATCTGATGAATAAAAGCAATGGAACCAGTCCAAACACTGGAGGTTTGACCCGTGAGCTCCAGGGTGTTCTGCAGGTTGGTAATGGCTGTTTACAAAAAGCATTTTATAACACTGAATTGTTACTCTTGAGAACTGCCTGGAGTTGTGAACCAGCTGTGGGAGAAGCTGACAAGGGAGAAAGCAGCTGAGAAGTGATGTTACCTGATTCTGAAGATCTTCTATTTCTTTGTAATAGCAGCTGTAGTCCCGTGGCTCACAAAAAGGGCCCTGCTTGGCATACCACTCCCTGATTCTGCACTCCAGGTCCGCGTTTTCTTGTTCCAGGCATCTCACCTTGTCCAGGTAAGAAGCCAGGCGGTCGTTAAGGTTCTGCATGGTGACCTTTTCGTCACCAGAAAGAAGAATGCCATCACCAGCAAAACCACCTCCAGCTACCCCTCCACCAAGACCCATACCAATGCCACCTCCCATGCCACCGCCAAAGCGAGCGCTGCCACCGCTGAATCCCATGCCTGGACATCCTCCGAGGACAGCGGCTCCTAAGCCACCTCCAAAGTTTCCACCAACCAAACTGCCGGTGCTCAGTCCTCCTCCGTAATTCACACCACCACAGTAGCTTCTACCAGAAAACCCTCGGCCACCACCTATCCCACAAGTGGTGTATCTTCCAGAAGAGACTGAGGAGATCCGTGCTCCTCCACCACCACCACCGCCACCAATCACACAGCTGCCCCCGCTGGTCCTGCCCCTGAGAGAGCCAGTTGTCTGCTTAATACTACAACTCATTTTGAGGACAGCTGCAGCTCCAACCCAAAGCCCAAAGCAAGATGCACAGCTTGATATTGAATCAGACTGCAGGTTGGTTGTTGCCGCAGATCTCTATTTATACCTTCCAAAGGGGGTGTCACCTAAAGGGTGTTTCTTCTTCCCATGGGGCTGGCTAGTCTTGCTGTTTATGCCAAGAATAAATAGCCCATAGGCAGTTTCCCTCTAGAAATCCCAGTTCACAAGGAAGATACTTTACATGTCAGCAGCTTATTCCAAAAAGTAAAATAATGTTTTATGAGTCATCAGCTTTTTGTATGATGCAAACTTTACAAGTCAAGAAAAAAAGTTGCCCTAGATTATGTACAAAGGAGAAACATTGGTATTTATAACATCAAAGTGCCTTTTATCTTCTATTAATTTGTATTTATTTTATTCTTAGTCCAGTGAACAGTTTTGTATCCTGTGCTATGCCAGACTGCATGGAACAAAAATGGGAAATTATAAATTCTCACTTCTGAGAAGTGTGAGTAACAGTGACAGCAGCAGTGAAGACACCAGGGATCCCATGGTGCAGGTGTCTGTCACCCAGCACAAAGATACACAGGTCTTGCACAGGCTCCAGTGTGAGATTTCTTAAATCTCAGAGGAAATTCCCCTGTGGGTGTAGTTCTCTGGTCATGCAAACCCAAAAAGTCAACTTGCTCACAGTGTGTGGAGATCAGGCCTGCTGAGTGTTGGAAGTCCTTGTTCCTGGATGTTGCACAGCCTTGCTGGAAGTGCATGAAGTATCTCTCTGAAGTTGTTTTTCAGTTACTTTAATTGCTGTCCATGCTGCCTCAGTCTGTGGTGATTGTAGATAAAGAGATGACAGGAAAGGGAGTATCCATGGGCAATATATCCAGTTCCCGGCCTGGCCTGGGATGTAATCCCGCAGGTCTTTGCCATCACCAAGGTTGTGCTGAGCACAAATAAGAAAGAGAGGAGCTTTCTGCCTTTCTGATCTGAGTCTGTCAGTGCAGCAGCAGGCATTGGCACAGCTTGGCTGCTCATGGGAGCACCATCTCCAAAACCAGGCACCGGCCAGAGGAGCATTCAGAGAACTGGCTCCACCAGTGCGAGTATCTTTCCCCGACAGACTGCTGTAATGAGAGGATATTCTGCTCTCCAGGGAATGGAGCCTTCTGTTCCCCACGGGGTGGAATTTTCAGGCAAGTCTTACTCACAAGTGACCTTTGACTCAAGTACATCCATGCATACAGGAGCAGTTGTGATAAATCCTCTGTGAGTGTGCCCTGACAGGGAGCCCTGAGTGCAGCTGTCACCTCCGAAGAGGGGCAGAGGAAATCTCTGCTCACACCTCAGCCCCCTCTCCTTTCCCAGCGAGAAGCTGGATGGTTCCTGTCACCATGAGAGTGTCCCCAAGCGTATACAGATGTGATCCTCTTCTCACCAGCTCAAGTGAGGACTCTCCACTCTCCAGTGAGATTATTTTTTTCTTCACTTAGATCAGAAATGATAAAAAGGCGCCTACCCAAGGCTGGCAGCACCCTGGAATATTCATGATTCGGATGGTGTAGGGAAATAAGTTGCTCAAGGACAGAGCTGGAGTCTGGCAGAGCTCAGATCCTGGCTGAGACTGCAGTGCTTGAAATACAAGTCCATCCTCCCCCTGCAAACACATCCCTGCACAGCCGAGACTCGCCACAGTGAAAATCAGGAGCAGAAAGGAGGATGGGGAGTAAATCTGGCTTTCATCTGTCTTTTTGAGGAATATAATTGGAGGCAGGGTGTGGCTGTAAGAGCCAAGAGAAATTAATATAATGTCTGGATTGCTTGGAGCTTTGCTCTGCTGTGGAGGCTTTCACAAGTTACCTAATAGCAACCTACAGCGAGCACTGCTCACTGACTCTCTTTCCCTTTCAGTTAGGTTTAGGATGGGATATTGCAGGTGTCGGATGATCTCTCCAGGTGGGCAAGGAGCACCTCCACCTCCTTGTTTGAGCAGTTCCGTAATACCAAAAAGGAATAGGTCTTGCTCCACAAACCAAAGTGGTTTGCAGCATTGTACAACTTTCTGCATACATCCTGGTGGAAAGGTCCACAGGCTGCACAATTCTTCTGAAGTACTTGTGTCTGGGATATAATGACAGCCTTTGGAGCTTTACTGAGCTCCTGCCAGTTTCACTGGGACATGGCACATCCAGAAGCCAGGCCTAGACTGTAGTTTGGAACCAATGAGGGTTTCCTTGCGCTGGCTGCATGGCTGCAGCTCTGTGTACTCGAGCACTTGGGGTATTGCCCTGCTCCATATTGACCAGAGTGCAGACAGAGGCGTGTGTCTGTGTCTTCTGACTGTAAGGTTCTGCTTTCTCTAGCTGTGAGACACCATCTTGTTCTGTTCCATCAGCACTGGCTGTGCTCCCCACTAAACTGATTTCTTTACCTCCACTTTTGTAACCATTTGTATTCCCATAGCTCAGGGGCACAGCCTTGGGGCAGAGCTCTGTGTAGGAAAGGACTGTGCAAGCTGAAGACAGAAAAATGCCCCCAAAGGATTTGCAACCTAAATGTCAGACAGGAGGAAACAAACGGTTTCACACAGATGGAAGTAAAGGAAGCGGTGTCAGGCCGTTATCCAACGTGAGCAGCAGTGGTCTGTGTCACACAAACACTGTGGAGTCTTGTGGGCATTATGGAAAAGAGGGATCTGGAAGTGGACCAGGAGGTACCAAGTGTAAATATGGACACATGGCGATGGGCAGCTCCGGAGGAGGCAGGAGGATGTTACAGTCCCAGGAGATGTTGTGGGCAGTGGAGTTGGGTCCTGTTGGGTCCTGTGCCCAGCCTGGGTGCACAACATCAACTCATCTCTCCCACCCTCTGCTCGCTTCTCTTATCAAGGTTGATAATGTTTTCTTGTGTCAACTACAAGAAAGGTGTGTCTAATTTGACAGAGCTTTGCTTTCATAAGCATTGCTTCAGTGATGTTTGTGCAACCACACTGGAATATGATTTTATCTTGTCACTTGTAATTACTATTAATGATTTGCATAATAGCCATTAGGCATCACTTATTAAACACTGCTTTGATGTGATACTGAGCCAGCTCCAGACCTCATGCTCCCATCTTTCAAATGCAGACCATGACTTTTTTCTGGCCAGTGACTCATTGGTTTATACCACCATGTTTAGCAAAACTCCTGTAAGGCAAGAGAAATAATTATCACAATGGGTTTGGTAACAGCATGATCCCAGCTCTTAAATACACCTCAGAGACCAAGGTGATGAGTCTGTTTCAGTTTCTTGCTGACTGTTCACATCTTCAGACTACCTCTGAGCATTTGTTAGTGGTGAAGCAGAAGTTCAGCAGAACATGGAGGTGAACAGAACCAGATTTCTTCCTGCTAAAGCTCACAGTGTTCCCTGATTCATTTTGTGAAGGGTTTTAATTTCATTCCAGCACCTACCAGATGATAACAGTGTAGCCAGACTCCCTCACATTTGCATCCCTGGAAGTGCTGCTGATTATCATGGCAAAGAAGAGTACCAGGGAATTCATACTGGGACAGATTTGAATACTGATGGAAGAATGAAACTCCAGCAGTTCCCCTCCTGCATGGGAAGCTCAGCACAGTGCAAGTCAGGAGGAAAAATGGCTTCAGCCCATGGTCCCTGCACCAGAGCCATGGGGGTCAAACCAGGACCTGCCAAGAGAATGGGAGCATTCAGGTGCCTCCTGCACTTCAGACACTACACAGAGGGGCAGCAGAGACAGGCAGCCAGGACACCAGCCAGCCAGAGCCTCCCCAGAGTGCCTTCATCTTTATCTCATCCTTGTACTAAAACGTCTCTTAATTTCAATATGCTTTCACTGTAAGGCTCGTAGTGGCAGTTTAAATTACATTATTCAGGGTATGGAGCTGAGAAACCTCCTGCATGGTTACAGCAGTAGTTTACTTCTCTCTCTATTTTTTTATGAATGTTACACAAGCTAGTAAAAAATGTAAAGCCCACAGACAGTTGCTATGGGTGTGAGTGAGACTGTACCCGTCTGCATACTTTATATAGTAGACTTTATAAAGAAATTACAGTTTATACACCACAGCAGAATACTGTCATCAGCTCTTAACTGCTTGCGCAGCTCAGCCTTGAACTCACAGCTCATTTCCAGCACTGGCATTTTGCAGAACTGGTTGGTTGTTTTCTGTTTCTTCTCCATCTTCATCCTTTAGGGAATGTTCAGTCCTAAGGGACCTTTTCTGATGGTGCTGTCGTTCCCATGTGTCTGCTCCGTACCACAGAGTCTATATCTGCCTGAGCAATCACAGGCAGCGTTTCATCTGCAGCCCTGGCTGTAATGCTGAGAGCTTCTGCCACCAGCCTGAGTGCTGAAAGAACTCGCCTTTGAGATCTTCATTTGCTCTTGCTTTACAAGATTTGCACATAAAAAGAGAAGAGAAGCTCTTAGGAACTGTGCTCCCTGTGTAATCAACGTTTGCCTCTGGTCAGTGTCGCAGGTGATTCTTGTCCTGGTGTCCCACACACTGCATCTTCCGCATTGCATTGATCTTCTCCTCCCTGTCTCTTCCTGTACTATTTCTACACTCTTCGTTTCCCATCACTATAAACTCACTGGGGAGGAAAGGCATCTTTTTATTGCTGCACAGCATTAATGCAGTGGCCTTGGAGGTGCCACGTAAACACTGGGGCAGGTTAAGTAACACTGAGATGCACAGTGTAATTAGTGTGGTGGGAATGGGAGATACAGGACTTAGTAAAGGTATTTAACAGCAGCTCATTAGAGCAATTAATTACCCCAGGAGCTAACAAGTGTCTGTGATCTGGACAGAGGCTGGGGAGAGTCTACTCCCCGAAGGGACACTCAGAGTGGGATCGCTCAGTCCCTGCCCTGTGGCACTGGTGCGGTCAGACACAATGTGTGGCTGGGTTAGAGCACCAGAGGTGATCCAGGAGCAGACCAGGCTTTTTGCAGAGCACAGACCAGAGCAAGAAACAAAAGCCCCATCGCTGCTGTGATTTATGCTGAGAGAACAGCTCTGTGTGGCCAAGCTTCGGCTTTTACGGTGCTATCATTCCAGAAGCGTTGAAGCCGTTCCTTTCTTTAGAAATGGACCCTAATTCAGACTCATTGTATCCCCTGATGTCTTCTTGTTAGGTTAGTCATCAAACCCCATCCAATACTTTATTATAGAGAAAACTATCAGAGCCACAGAACCATAAAATCAGGCTGGTTTGCGTGGGAAGGGACCTCAAAGCTCCTCCAGCTCCAACCCCTGCCACGGGCAGGGACCCCTTCCACTGGAGCAGCTTGCTCCA
>JBCJKH010014525.1:0-26073 GCA_039877255.1 Loriculus beryllinus | reverse complement strand
AGGGGACTGACCCCCACCTCACTACAACCTTCTTTCAGTTAGTTGTAGAAAGTGATAAGATCCCCACCGAGCCTTCTCTCCTCTAGGCTGAACAACCCCAGTTCCCTCAGCCATTCCTCATTAGTCTTGTTCTCCAGACCCTTCACCAGCTTTGTTGCCCTTTTCTGAACCTTCTCCAGCACCTCAGTGTCTGTCTTGTAGTGAGAAACTCCTTCCTTCCTCCCTTCCTCCCTCTCTCCCTCCCCTCCTCCCTCTTTCCCTCCCGCCTCCTCTCCCTCCCTCCCTCTCTCCCTCTCTCCTTTCCCCTTTTTCTCTTTCTCTCTCCCCATCTCTACAGACTCCGATCCCAGTTTCTCTCAGAATCTTTCCCACCGCGTGTGCTTTTGCGTACCCACCCCTCTGGCCCAGCGGTGCCCACGGATCCCTCGCCAGCGCAGGGCTGTGCGAAAGGAAGACTGTGGGCACTGGAGTCGCCGGGGCCACCGCTTCCGCGGTGTGAATCTACTGTGATCCGCGGGTGCGGGTGGTGCCTGGGCTCAGCTGTCTTCCCAGCGACCCTCCAGAGCCCAGCAGCAGATGTGACACACTGGTGGCAGGTCGCAACGCAGGTCCCCGCGGAGAAGGGCCCGCAAATTTCCGTGTCATGGAGACGCCGCGCATTTCCCACCCGAAGGCGTGGCGGGTGCCGGCCCCGCTGCTGCCGCCGGGCTGCCAGGGGGTTTACTGGGAGCCGAGAGTCACGGAGCGCTTCGCAGGAGCTCGGCGGTGCCGGCAGCGCATTCACTAGGCCGAGAGTTCTCACATTGCCCCTTTCCCTGCCGTTACCGCGAACGCCGTTTTCATTTACACCTGTTTTGGAAAGAGCTCACAGGCAGCCGACATCCGCAGTTTAATCTCGGAAGAATGTGCGGATAATGTGGGGGAAGCAGCCCATCCTGAATGCATGCTCTATTTCCTCAACTATTTGAAGAAGAGAGCTTGCTTTTCAGAGTGGTTTAAGGAGCAACTCGTAGAACGCCTATAAGGCCAGTCAGAGGAGGGAAGAGCTTTCATCTTGAAACCAGCTGTTTAAACAGTTTACCCGACAGAGCAGCATTCATTGCTGAACTGCATGCCCGCTGCTTACCTCTACGGTCGGCCGCTCGCAGGGGAAGGCAGTAAAATGGAGACATCTTCCCTGTGGAACAGCGGCAAAGCACATCAAAAGGCACTTGACTGAGGTTTTCTGAAATGGAAAAGATAAAGAGGGTTTTAAAAACCATCTCGTTCTATCAGAATAGACAACAAGGTCAGCCAGTAATAGTGAAGGTGCAGTATTTAGAACAAAAAACCATTATTCGATTTAACATTTAAAATGCAACATTGGAAGCATTCGATCATCATATTAAAAACTCACTAGCTAAGCCTACCGAGGAGGCACCAGTGTCCATTTTTGCAGGTTCCTGTTCCTCTATGAAGACTTTACTGAGCATCATGTAACTTCTCAAAGTCACCACCCAGGCTCCCCATGATGCCTATAGTGTTCAGTTTCTTTAAGACCACACGCTTTGTGCTGCTTCTACAGCCTCGGTTTTCGGTGGGGAAGACCCTCAGTTTTTCTGTTCTGAGGCTAGAGACTGCACTCCATGACTCCTGCATTAAAAGCAGCATTTGGCTGAAATCTAGGTTACATAGATGAATGGTGGAATGCTATATGGTGACACCAGAGCAAGCTGTAAATGAACACATTGCGCTTTGGCTAGGCTAGTCTTCTCAGAGAGCTTTACAACGTCTTCTGATTTGAATTACCTTTTTTACAAGTATCTTTTATGGCACTGTACTAAGTACAGACATACTTTTGGGCACGAGAGCAATCCTCAAGACCCTTCTCTGATCCACAAACACCACGGTTTACAGGAAGGGAGAAGCAGCTTCCCCCTCTATGGGACCCAGAACATGTGTTGCATTCCACAAAATCTGCTGAAGTACTTAGACCATACAGGCATGTAAATCAGTTAATCAGCATTTCAGGATCTCCTCTCTGCTGGTGTGTACCTGACCACGTCTGGTACTTGCAAATTAGGTATCTATCTCTCCACCTTATTTTCCTGGGAAGCAGGGTCTGGTCGTGGAGTGCTGAGCACTCCTGCATCACACCTCCACCATATTACATTGCAGACTTTTACCTGCAGGTTCCTTTCCCTAATTTAATCTCCGCCTGTTTTCAGGGACTCCTTCAGGAGCTGTTAAAAGCTGATAATCTAGTCACTGGTACCCTGTAGCACCCTTCTGTGCAGAGGCTGATGATACTTAATTGACTGTATATTCCCCGGTTAGCAGACTAATACTCACTTAACCATCCAGGAAAGAAAAAACCTGTTGTACCCAATCATTATCAATATGCCAACAATAAATGAAAAGGTTGAATCATGCATACTTTTAATTAAAATACAGGCCTCTCCTACCATCGTCGCTCACAACATCTATCCCAGCAACATTCAGTAGTATGTTACAGACAGACATCTTGAAGGGAACTATGGAAATATTTGGAAAATAAGACTAAAGTATCCCACTTTTCTTTCAACATTTCCTGTTACAGTAAGTTTGCTGCTGCTAGAACAGACTACAAACATATTGATCTTAACAACTTTCTCTAAGGACCTTAAATCTTGGTATACAATGCAGAAGATTTTTTATTGAAAACAAACAACTGAAATGGCCAATTAGGACAGTTAGCCCAGAACCCTGCCTTGCCAGGTTCATTGCTTACAGTCAGGACCAGCAGTATAATGCAATTACATGGCTATGCGGCATTTTAGGAAAATATATCTGATCATATGTCTGTTTTTCTCTGGTAAAAAGAGCTTGTGGACAGCTTGATGGCAGGATATGGCTGGTCTTTGTGTGCGGCGATAGCCAGACTAATGGTAAGGATTAAAGACTGTAATTGCCTGTGATTTTATTTTGTTTTGAGTAACATTTTGAATAATTTTTCTATCTAAGTGGCCTGTATTTGCCCATACCTATTCAATTGTTGTAGTGCTTGTTGGCAGGATTTTGGCCCATTTCCAGGGATGGACATAATTTTTGGGGAAAAATATGTACCTGTCACTGTTACCAATAAGTAGCACTTGTCAGAGTATACAGGCAGGGGTTGTATATTTTATACATACACCCAGAAAAGACCCTGGCCCATTTAATATACTTATGCTGACAGTCATTTTCTCATACAGTCTTTTATAAACACCAGAAAGGGGTGATTTCTTCTATCTTGATTGTCTCATTTTGAGTCCCTTTTGAAAGGTTATTAGGTAAAAGTCTTGTACCAAAGAATTTCCTACCATGCAGTCAAACATCCAGGAGAAACTAATTTCATTCTGATGGAATCAGAGTTTAGAGTATGCATAAGATTTCATTTGGTTATAGCTTTTGGTAAAAAAAAAAAAAAAAAAAAAAAGAATAAAAATCTTGCAGCAGAAAAAGCTTTAATTAGTACAGTAATTATTAGGATATTGAGCAATTTGGATCTTATGCAGGAAATTTCTCTTATGCTGGGAAATTCCTCTTGAAACCAACAGGAGCTGTGTAGAGTTGATAGAGTTGATTTCCCCAGTTAAAATGTCCGCTTGATAAAGCCACTCTGAGTAGAGTGCATGACATAGCCATGGAGACAAAGGGCCAGAATACAGGGTTTGTATTATCACTACAGCTTCTTAGTTTCAGTAATGGGCAAGAGCCATGTTTGCCCAGGATTAGTCAGAGGGTGCCTGTGTATTAGTCTCATTGATAACTCACAGGCTAGGTAGTCTATACTTCTAAATCAGAATGGATTAAGCAGTATCAAATGACAAACAACTTGTCTCCACACTGCTTTCTGACTGCTTTACAGTTTCACTTCAGAGAAAGTTAATGGAACAACCTAAAGCAAAACCAAGAAACAAAGGAGGAGTGTGGATCAATTACCACAGCTGCTTAAATTAATTTTCTGAATCTGTTTTATTAAACAGTTTAAATGCCCCCTCAATTTCTGATGCAATGAGAGATGATAGTGTAAGATTATCACACAAATCTGTATCATTCATATTTATATTTTCTATCCTGGTTCAAGGTGCATACCTTCAACATAACCTTACTTAGGGACTGCTGGATGAGGATGTGAGATGGACTGCAGAGAGTGGCCAGAAGTCTGTAACTTCCCTAAATAGGATCTTTGCAGATAGGTCTTTGAATTAAGACTGTCATGACATTTTGTTAGGATATGTTTTAGCAGCCTCATTAACAACTGTGATACTAAGGCACACAGGTGCTCTCATATATGCTCATCTAATGACATCAGTAGCACAAAAGGAGAGAAATTGAGCTTCCTAATCCATGGGTTCTTGCTGTAGTTTAGAATGTAACTCAAACTCTATTTCATCTAGAAAAATATTTGTCTTTTGTAGTTGCTTTTACTTTTAGACTGATAAACACACTGAACTGTGTGGTGATTTTGTTACCTAGACAAATATCTACAAGGGACAAGTATGAAACCACTAAACTGATTTTCACTTATGATTTTAAAACAAGATTTCACAGTCAGTCTCTGGAGGCAAGATCTAACCAAAGATCAATCCCAAGTCACTTGACGGTTTGGTATTAGCCTTAGGAGGTTTATTCTTCATAAAATAAAGCTCTATTTTGATACCAGATGTTAATGCCTTTATGCAAGCTGATCTCAGCTGATAGCATTACTGTAAAAGCTTTTAGCAGCTGGTAGAAATTGAAGCACTATCTCCATTTGTGTATAACTAATAAATACAGTAGACATTGTTCAAAGTATTTCTCAAACGAGATGGCTTGATACTCAATACTCACATAGGAAAGAAAAACTATTCACACTGATCTCCAGAGCAGAATAAAATGAGATGACTAGTGACAGAATGAGCTAGGTTCATGAAAACAATCTTTGAATATTATGGGTTGAATATAAAGAACGCACAGAACAGATAAAATCCAAAATGCGACACTGTATTTCTATTCACTGGGTATCAATGTGCCCCTTTTATTGGTCATTCAGAATCCAAGGAAGTCGTGATTAGATGGCATGAGTGTTCCATTTTCAAAATAATAGATAAATAGAATAAAAGTTCTCTTAAGAGTTTAAGAAGAAATCCCCCCCGCACTATTTCTGGTTCCTAGTAAACTTTGCTGTTCTTTGAGAAATACCATTCCTTCAAGATATCATGCAATTCTACATTTGCAAATGCCAGAAACACTCGGATGCCAACACCACTGAAAAACTCCTTCAATATATTAAATACTTCTCCTAACTACCCTTCTTGTCAAATATTATTCACTATTCATTTCCAGTGACCTTTTTGCAGTGTTAGACCAGTTTATACTTTAAACAAGAAGAATCATAGTGCGAGGTTCTCCAATGAAATTTTATGAGATAATTATACAAGAAATTAAGAATAGAACTTACCACTACTGTTTTGTGATCATCATCATTCTGTACTTAACTCCTTTTGTTATCACCACCTTGAAAGGCCTCAAATGGGGCTTTTGAGACTTTGCTGAGTGCTGCACTTCCTCAGAGTAAAAGAAGTCTTTTTTTTCCCTTTTCTTCCTGGGCTTTCGCAGTCTGAGGCCCTGGCTGACATGAGTGGGGTCATATCAACCCAGTTAAGCACACTTGTGTTTACTGAGAAAGATACAAATGTAGTGTCCTGTTTAGTTTTCAAGAGCAATGAGCAGACACAATCCAGTTCCTGAGCAATTAGAAATACGTATTAACATGAACAAACTTACTTGAAAAGCATGGTATGAAGTTGCTATTCCAGTACACATGGAATGCAAATTATCAGTTTTTAATGCTCTAAATCTTCATTAAATCTAGCCCCGAGAAAACTGCAGAAACAGAAAATTTGCCTGAGCTTCTTCACTCATTTACTATGTAAGAGGTCTTACTAACTCCAGAATTCCAAGATGTGTTTCAAAAATAAGCTTACTAGTGATTTGATCTGTTATTGAGGTTATGCTCCCCAGTTTGTTTATTCACTGGGGTTTAGCGGGAGGAAGACTTGAACTGCATCTGATGTGATGTCCTTATCACAACAGAATCAATCATGAGGTTTTCCAGCACTGACAGGGACATAACGAAAACAGATCTGTCTTCTGACCTTGCTATCTCTTGTAGAGCAAGATATTTTCAGAAGAGATGAGAAACCACAGCTCATTCTTTTGGCATAACATAATATATTTGATCACTAACCATGCCTTTTCCTTTAGTTACTATTTGGTCCTGCATTCTCATTTTTATCTGTTCTGCAGCATTTCATCTGTTCTCTGGACTATGCACTGGTACATAGCATATCATTCCATTAAAAGGATATAAAATGTATTTGTATCCTCATGATGGGCATGTATTTGACCAAGTAAAGAGGACAAAAAGCTGTTAATTCTCTTCTGCTAGTTTTTTTTCCATGTATTGAATGCCTGTTTTAAAATATATTTGAACTGTAGGCAAAAATACTTAAGGAATAGAAATGCATTAATTTGATGATTTAATCATAAATCTAATATGAATCAGAAGTTCTAATCAAATCAGAAGACAGATCTGTATGTTCTTATTTATGTTATTTTTTAACTCATCTGCATTTCACTTTTGAATTATTATTTTCCAATTTTATTGTTAAGTGATAAATCCTTTGATAAGCACTATGCAAAGCCAAGAAAAATACATATTTGATTGACACCTTTTCTTTTCTTGCATGAGATGATTCTCACAGGTGAAAGGAATTAAATTTTACAATTTATGCCTGAGGCACCTCTGTTTTAAAAGTGTTATAAAACAGTCTGCTCACATTGAATAGTTGGAAGTATACGCTGCCACTATAGGACAGTAAGGTTATCAATATTCATATTTGTTCTGGAAAATTATTTTTATTTATTTCTTTTAAGCCCAGGTCTTCATAAAAGCAGGTGCACTAGAAAATATTCTTGAAGAAGCAGGTTTTACATAGGATTGTAGTCAATTGGGCTGTCAGACCTGTTACTGTTTATCATGCTGCTATACAGTTCTGACAGCATTCTTACCTTGGCCATAGGCAACTCCAGGAAGTTTGTACCATGTTAACTGAGTGAATAATTGGTGCCCTGGCCACACCTTTGTGCAGATTTCAAGAGGCCAAGCTCCATGACCTACTCTCCTCAAATTTCAGGCTTCTAGCTTAGCTGTACTCCCCATGGTACTGCAGAAAGGCTGATCTTGGGATCACAGCTGATGGACAAAGTTCTGGCTTGCTTGGCTTGGGTGGTGCACAAAATAGGTCCAAAAAAGAGGACAAAGACTGGGACATTACCTTTGAAAGGATTTGGTGAAGTTGGAGAGACTGGTGTTTGGAAATTCACATGACTGCCAAGATTTTACCTTGTGCTTGGAGACAGCACTGACAGACCTTCCCTCTGCCTGATGATTTGTATTGCAAACACTTCCAAGCGGCTTTCATTTCCAGCTTCAAAGTGGGTGCAAGGTTTTAGAGAAATTTTACTCATTTGACTATGGCATCTCATTTTAGTTGCAGAACCTCAGAGAGGCTTTTTTTTAGACATCTCACAAAATGGTTTTCCCTCAGAAATTGCAGAGTACACTTTTGCTTTGAGATTATTAAAAAAAAAAAAAAAAGCACACAAGAATTTATTTTCCATCTGTTTGAATAAAAACTCATGATGGAGAAACATTTTTTCTCTAAAAAATTTATAATTATTTGGAATTTCAATGTATCAGCACTATCAGCATTTTTCTTCAGATAAAAATTAAAATAGCTGCAGATTCAAGGGATGCAGTAAACACTAACCACTGAAAACTTCTTTGTTTTGTGGATATGCTCACAGTGTCCTTTAAATCAAAGCAATCATGTCTGATGCTGTTTCATGCCTCCCAACGAATGGATAGACTTAACTGAAACTCTTTAAGGATGATTCAAAGAGAGTTTCTCTTTAACATCCCATCAGTGTTGTCAAGCTCCATAAACTTACTAAACTGCATTTTAAGAATATTTAGGTGTTTTAATTCCACTGTTCTCACTGAAAGGCTATTGCAGATTCTGATTGCCAGGTTGGGAACCTGCTTCCTTTTTCTACTCTAAATGCATGAATAGCATTTATTAACCTCAACTTAACTAATTGCATGACTGTCCTGCTGTTACCTAGCAAATACAGAGCACCCTTTATCTTCTCTCAAAATCAGCTATTCCCCTTAAGAATACAACTCTCCATACTCCTGCCTCAGTTCCTTATTCTTGAACTTCTGTTGCCAGAACTGTATAGTGTGTTCTATAGTATGTACAATCACAATAATATTTCCCTATTTCTTCTTATTGCCCAGAGGATCATGTTTATCCCTCACATTCTGACAGCTCTCCTATTCATGCTTTGGCAGTCTGTTAACTCCAGCTCCACCTAGGTTAATGTCAGATGTTGCTTCTTTGCATTAGCAGTTTTCTTTAGACCAAATGGTTCTGATTTTGCATTTAGTACTACTGAATTTGATCTTGTTTCTATTTCTCAAGCTGCTAAAGCCATCCAGATTTATTCTGCATGATAAAGCAATATATTTGTCTTGAAAACGCCTCCGATCTTTGCAACACTGCAGATAACCCTATCTCCATACTAATACCTATGCCATAATGCAGTCATGAGGGCAATGAACAAGAACAGTCTTGCAATTTATCTTTAAGGAACCACATTAGTAAGTACCCATCAGTCTTTCCCTTTCAATCTTTGCCATCTTTGCCAGAGCCAGTTTCTTACTTACCTCTATCACCCCTCTTCTCCATTTCCAATAGCAGCACCATGCAGCACCATGCCATTTGTTTAACTGATGAGATACCTAAAATCAACTACGTTTCCTTTTTATAGAAAACCAACTCAATCTGATACATTTCATAAACAGATACTTTTACCTGATTTGCAAATTAATTATTTTATTTTGAATTGAATGCTACATGAAGAGATATCATCTGTTCTGTTTATTTCTCCAGTATGAATCAATTCAGATGTATGTGGCAGTGGTGGCAACAGTAGCAACCTCCCTGTCTTCTCCTCCAGCAGCCTATACTTCCTAAAATTGAGATTATTTTCTTCCTGGCATTTTTAAGAGACTAGGGATGGAATTAGAGACACCCTGCTAGAGCATATGTAATTTTTATTTTCTTATTTCACCTTCACTTAAATTCATCTGTGCAGATAACCTCATTAACCATTTACTTAATTTATTGATGGATATTCTTGGAAAATATAAAAAGCTTAGACAAATATCTTCTGTTTACTCTTTAATTTTTTTTAAAACCATATCAACTTGCAATTGCTCAGTCCAGGGTTATTTTCAAGAAATGGTTATCGTACAATATTTTTATTATTTCCAAACCCAAGATTGATGTAGCAGCTCAGCTTGTTGATTCAGTATTGATGAGGAAGTGAGGTATAACACTTCAGAATAGCTGTACTGTATGGTTACAAATAACCTGAATTCTCTCATCTGTATCTTAGAAATAAACATTTTTCATAATGATGAAATTCCTGAGAACATTTATTTAGTTATTAACTTCACTGTTACTCATCACTTTAATTTCTATGAATCCTTAAAAGCCTTATCCTTCAGTACCCCGTAACAGCCACACCTTCTATTACATCATGTATTTGTTATCCTGAAAATGGTGGATGTCACACCTATCACTAGTTGTTCCAGTTTCTTCATTTTTACTACTTAAGACCCTCACTTTTTACAGAATCATACAGATAACGATTGGAAGGGATCTCAGGCACCAGGCGGTCCAGCCTCTCCCTTGAAGCGTGGCCACAGCTGAGACTTGAAAACCTCCAAGGATGGCGATTCCGGTACCTCTGAACAATACACCGCTGCATGGAAATTATTCTCTCATTTCTTATTGTCCATCTTCTATCTCTCAAGCACATTTCTGCCTCTGAGCCCACTACCTGCTACACTGTTCTTCTTACACTTCAGCTTTCTCCCAATTGATGTTCTTTTATCTATTTTAATATCTTGATTTTTCTGGGTTTTTTTTTTTTTTTCTACTTGTGCTAAAATTAGTGTGCAAATTACACCCTGCCCTTTTAATTTTTCCTATTTTAGTTTTTATCCACCCTGCCAGTCTTAATACTAGAATGCTGCTTAAAATCCCTATCATGAATGACTCTCAGTGGCCAAACATCATTGTATCTTTCCTACCTCACTCAGCGCAACTATACCTGCTCAGGACATCTTCTTATAGCTTCTGCCTCCCCAGTGTGCTATTAGAGGAATTTTACTGAGCACTGGCTGTGTTCCCATTTTTGTAAGCATCTTTCCTAGGATATCAATCACCCACAAAGTCACTGAATTTTGTTGTATTAGGTGAATTTCCAGAACATTTTTCTCACTTCTGTCAGAACTACTTTAAATTTTACACCTGCACATTGTTTTTTTATGCAGACAAATGATTCTGAAGAAATCACATGAAAGTTTGTCAGACTTTTTAATATCTGAAGGCTTTTAATAAAGATCTTCTCCCTACTGTCATCCATGAAGATTAAAACAAAGGTGCCAGGCAAGAACTTTTCATACTGGTCTTGGACAAACTGTAATGTAAAGTAATTTTATTTATGACAAAGTTTTTTGGTTCTTTTTTTTTTTTTTTTTTTAATCTCTGTTTTATCTTTTGATTAGGAAAATTAAATCAAGGACATTTGCTTACTTTTCAAAAGGGCGTAACTTGTAAAAATTCCTATCATCCAGAATAAATGGTAGAACTTGCCAAAAGTCATATTAAACCTCAGTGAAGAAGTGAAGACAGTTTTCTACAGACATACCCTGAATTCCCTGTGCTTCTCTTCCCATGCCATTGACTGATACACCATTTACCGTTATACTTCAGAAGCTGTCATCCATGTCAGTAATCTTGCTCTCATTTAACTCTTCATTCTACTTGTGACCAACTCCAGATTGCTTACAATTTCCTTTCTATAATGTCAGATATTTCCCTTGAACCCTAACTTCCCTGTATTTTACCTTCCTAATAAACTAATTACTAGTGTCTATATATAAGCAACCAAAGACTGCCAAAGAAGAAATGTAAGATAGCTCTTTTCTGCAAAAGTCATAACATGGAAGGCTGAATTCAATAAGAAGTTATAAGGCTCAAAGAATACACTTCCATTACCAGTCATTGTGGTCAATATATAAATCAGAAGCATTATGACTGAGTGAGAAACTTATCTTTGACTTATCAGTAGACTATCTGACTAATTGGTATCCTTGAGGATTTTTATATCTCAGTAAGAACATTTTCTAGGATATGGACAGCTTGATTTCATTCAATTTCACACCACTTCAGCACATGATTAGATCAGATTTAAACGGATGGACTTTACCTATGACTGTTAGGAAGGACAAATCTAATTAACCTGATTGTCTTTCCATGTATTCTTTATCTTTTCTAAGTTCTAAGCTTTTATTGATTATCAGTGGCCACAAAACCCAGTTGGATGAAATATGCATATACTTTTTTTTGGCAATGATTATAAACCTAGATTAATCTTATTAAATTATTCAGAATAAAATAAAAAATAGAGGGATTAATTACCTAACTGGAACCCCTGGAGCATTTCCCTCATATTTTTGGATTTGGATATTCTACGAATGAATAAACACCAAGTAAAAATACCTCAAAAAAAACCCAAAAAAAACCAAAACCCAACACAATAAGCAATAAAATGTCTACAGAAGACATGTTAGTCCACTGTATTTAAACAACTAAATATCAAATATCAAAAGCTAAAAATATTTCCACATATCCCTATCATGTAATCATCCATTCAGTTTTCTGTGACTGAACTTCTGTACGGTAATACATAAAGAATACAGAAAGCTACTGATTTCAGAGTTTATCTATACTACAAAGCACTTCTGAAAATTCAGCACCCTGAGGTATGTGGTAAAAGATCAAGAATAATACATATAATGTAATAAATGAGACCACTGGAACCTACAATGGTTAGGAAGACCTACTGATTTGTGTAAAAACTGCCCCAAATCAAAGATTCTCTCTGAAGCCTCTTCTAATTTTAATAAGGAATTCTGTATGTACCTGTAAAATATTTATTGTCTAGGTACTTTTGCAATGATCTTAAGAGTGCAGGCGATGCTGACAGACATGAACAAACATCTAAAGATCTTTGTGGCTGAAAATAGAGGCAGCTTCAGAGGTGCAGAGAACAAAGTATGTGCCACCCACACTTTGCTGTAGTTGTGAGAAAAGTTTTGTATGTGAACGAGGTGGAATTCCCCACATTGTGCCTGGTACTCTTACATCAGAGGAAGCCTTTGGCGTGTGTCACCTTCCAATAAAAGCAGAAAATTTCTTGGTGGTTCATTTTCATTCAGCCTGCAATCCTAATTATTTATCTGCATACAGCTGTTCTGCTGAATGAGTGGCAGAAATACAACCCTGTTCATGAATAATTCTGCTGAAAAGGACTGGACAGGAAATTATAAAGTTACTAGTCTTCAGTAATTAGTGCAGCACCATGTCAAGTGTTATCCTTGCCAAACTGCAGTTTTTGCTCAGTTCACATGTAACAGTGTTTCAGAAAGGGAGTATTTCTTTGCACACTTCTATACATACATACAGCTAACATTCTCTGCATCGCACACTGAAATTCTCCTTGGGAAAGCTCACAGCTTTGGGATTTTGCCCATTGTCCTCTTTTCATAACCTCACTGTAGTTTGCAATTATAAAGAGAAAAGGAGCCTTTTACCAACAAGCTCAGTAGAGTGTTCAGTATTGACCCATACGCTGCCAGATACTTCTTCAAGCTTGCAAGAGGATGCTTATCAATCTTCTTGCTGCCTTTCTAATAATGCAGTACAGGTAGTCGAAAGTTCACATCTATAATTCACCAAGCTCCTCCATTTGTTGATATGGTCTCTTGCTGCAGAATTCTAAAATCTTCCTAACCATTCTTGCATTTATTAAAAGAACACTTGTCCATATTTCTTTCCATTTTTGAGTTTCCAAAATTTTTAATGTCCTCAGTGGCTTGGACATTGCAAATAAAATACATTGGTAGGGCTGCTCTCTGATCCAAACACATGCCAAGCCTTGTGCCATACCACCAATCTTTAAAATGATATGTATAAATTTATCATAGTCCTTTTTATCATCTTAAGCTTACACTTGTGGCTTCTGTGTCTTAATAACACAGAGATATACCAAAATACTGAAAGTTATGAAAATACTGACACAAAAAGCAACTGGAAGAAATTCTGCACATTTTCTAAAAGGTTGTAGGTTCTTTTTTTTTCATTGGTTTGGCAGGCACTCAGTGATTAAAAGGGGTAATCCTTCCAGGAAGGGTGAGTAAATGGAAACTCCAGCTGTGAGGGCAAAGAAAGAAGACCATGTTTGATATTGCTACACACCATCGAGCAAAAATCACACACAAAACAATCTGGTAGAGAGAGACAGAAGACTTCTGTTTCTTTTTCTGAAAAATGTAATGAGCATTGACCCGATGTCCTTTATTGTTTCTTGAGATTTGGACAGCCAGCTTGTGATAACCACAAACAAGAACCAAATTGTTCATTACAACTTTGCATAAAAACTTATTTTAGCTTTGCGTTATACACTACTGATACAAATAATGGAGCTAGTTTGGCTCTGAGGAACTGCAATACTATCGACCTTGGAGGAATGTTCTCTTTTTTATTCGAAATAAATGAAAACAGTATAAAGATGTTAGCAACAGTATCTTCTTTCAAATCAAGAAAGACAAAATAGATAAATCATTATCTAAACCTCAAGTGCTCCATGCTGCAAGGTGGTGAACACCACCAACAGTATTACATCAGCTTCTGTTATAATGATTGAGAAGTGAGGCCACCAGACACTACAAAAGATTTCATGCTTCTCATGGTGATGCTATTAAAAAGACAAAAAAAAAGTTCAAATTTAAAACAACCTATAATGCAAAAGGCTGGTTCTATAAAATATTTATTATGGCTGTCAAGATTTGTTTAATAATAATTATTGTTTATAAAATATTTCCATAGTGTCTGTAATGATGTTCTCAGTAATTAGTCTGTACACCATAAAGGCCTCCTTCTTCTTCAGATGGTAAAACTGGCTTCAAATTGCATATGAAGTTTTGCATATGATTTCATCTGAAAACACATAGTGAATAAAGCAGCAATGGGGGCTCTGGAGTTGTGGATTACATTTCCAGCCCAGCTATGCTGCTGCTTGTGTGCCTACACAAAACCTTCTTTGAACATCTAACTAATAGTGATGTTGTGAGCATTAGTAAACTTGTACTGTGTCTGGAGAACCTCAGACAGAGCTAAAAAAATTGGAAGCATTGCCTATTTCATTTCATATATTTCTAAAATGTGAGAATTTTTTTACAGACATACTAATGTGTTTTATGTTTGGGTTGTTTTGGGTTTTTTTTTTCCTCCTAAAACTTCAAAGCGGGTTGTGCTAGTACTAGTGGAAGTAGGTGTATATATTTGGGCCCAAAAGGTCAAAATACATCCCTTTGCATTCATCATTTTTTAAATTAAGAGAGAACTGATCCCAATGTTGTTACTGCCAGTAATTCTCTGATAGGCTTATTAAATTTCTGAGGGGGAAATAAAGAGATGTGTTAGTTACAATTTCAGGTATGCTTGTGCTGATCTTGTTGGACTGCCAAGAAGGAGAAATGGGGCTACATTGCTAATGAGGTACATAAGTCCTCAGCAATTACACTGATATTCTAAACATCTGAACTATCAGTCATCTATGAAAGCAAATTGGTGCCTTGATGGTCCAGAAGAATCCCCTTACAACTGTTGGAAACCAAATCATTAATAACACAGGAATCAATTTCTGCTCCTCCTCTCTGCGCAATCAGCAATATTATAGCAGAGGAGAATTGGGAAAGGGAGAAGCTAATAGCTGACACTTGATTTCTTAAGATATAATTTAACGTCTTCTCTAAAGTTAAAGTGAACAGTAGTGTGGTCTGAATTGCTCAGCAGAAGAGACTGTATCAAACAAGAACTTACAACAGATGCAGAAGAAAGGTGAAGGGAAAAAGTCTGGAAAGGAAAAATTGATATAAACCAAAGGGGACTTTTTGGCTGCAAAGGGCAAAGTATGATGTTCTATATTAACTTTTCTAAAGTAAGCACCTTTTAAACCATTAACTTTTTGGGGATTAACAGTGGTTTAGCATTCTATTTAAATGAATTAAGGGAAATACATGAAAGACAATTTTGCTAAAAGGAAATACAAACTTAAGTGTTATGACTGACAGATAGCAAACCAGACTCTAGAAATCAATGCATTGCATGTGTCTGTATTCAGTCCTTCCTTAATCACAAATGTTAAGAAATGAATAAGCATTCCTGATAAAGACATGAATTTGCCAACTAAGGTCCATTAAAAAAATACATAATCTTGAAGATTGATCATTTTTTTTTCGCTTGTGACATTCCAGTTTGGCAGTCTCAAACATCTGGTCTTTAATGTGTATTTACACATTTCAGTTGCATCTAGATAAATCTTGTGGATATATTAATATTTTATTTTTGTAATAAAATAATCTGGTAATGGTTAAACTTAATTTACAAAGTAAATCATATATATATATGCAAAGCCTTATTTTTTGTTTAGCATAAATGTTTTGTCTGGTTTTTTATTGCACATTTGATAACACGCAGCAGACACACAGAGAGTCTCAATTCTGTAGAGCTTTTTACTTGAGTCTCTTCAACCCTGTAGAAAAAATAGTCCCAAAACAGCAGGTAGTTCTTACACCTACCTCACAGCCACTTTAGTGAGAGATGAGTGGCTGGGAAAAGAACTGGAAAATCAGTTTCTGCATCTTCAATTTCAAAAGCGTGAACTCACCAAAAGGCTTAGTTTATGTGTAATTGTTACACTATTACAATCCCTTTCAGCTGACTCTTCTTTTGCTCTCTCCCTGTCAACATACTTCATTACACATTCACCCTTCCTGATGTCTTCCTGACTCTCTTCCCACGTGTAATCACCATAAACCAGAAATGAGGGTGACTGTGGATGTTAATTCCAACATCTTTGGTCACAAAACTATGTCTTTTTTGCTGCTACAGAGAAGTTGAAGTTATCTGGGAATTATTAAAAACTGGAGCAGATGGCTTGCTGTCCTGGAACCCTTGCTGCCAGAAGGGGAAACCTGCTGCACGTCCTTGAGAGAAACCCCAGCATTCAAACCCCATGTGGCTACAGGAGCTACAAGTCTAAGGTCCACAGTCTTGAGGCCCACAGTCTGCTTTTACTTCCATACCACTTCAGCCAAGTTATACTAGATTTACAGACTTCCGGCTCAGAATGGAAACATGCTCACATAGCTATCTGGCACAGGTCATTAAAGCAAAAAAAGTCAGTGTTAAGACAAGGATCAGAAAGGGCTGTATACTAGAAGGGCTTTAAACCAGATGAAGGTAGATTTAAATTAGATAATGGGAAGAAGGTCTTTACTGTTAGGGTGGTGAGGCACCAGAACAGGTTGCCCACAGAAGTTGTGAATGCTCCATCCCCGGCAGTGTTTGAGGCCAGGTTGGACAGAGCCTCGGGCAGCATCATCTAGTGTGAGGTGTCCCTGCTGACGGCAGGGGTTGGAACTAGATGAGCTTTGAGTTCCCTTCCAACCCAAACAGTTATATAACAATTATTATATGAATCAACCCTTTTCCAGACCTTGTAAATAGCCTATGCTACATGTTGCAGAGTGAGCAGGAAGCTTCTCCTTCATGCTATCCAACTCAGACACTGGACAACGTTACTGATGTATCTGTACTTGATTAAAGCTCCCTGGCTTTAGTTTTAATGATTATTCCCCAACGATTTCAGAAACATGTCAAAGCTGCTACATGCTAATATAGTACCACTTGCATGTCTGGGCACACAGAGCTTGTTTTCCCCTTTCACATCATAGAGGACCCAGTGCCGAGGCGAGCCCAGGAGCAGCCACCGCAAGGCGCAGCGCCGCAGGAAGGGCCGGCTCGGGGCTCCTCTCCCCCCTAGGCGCACGCCCGGCCCCCACGGTACCGCTCCCGCACCACCTCCCACCCAGGCCGCGGGCCGTCGGCAGGCGCTGTCTGGAACGTCTCACCGCAGGCCTACATTGCCCAGCAGGCCCCGCGGCTTGCTGGAAGTGATGCCTTGCGGTATCCGGTGAGTGTGGGTCGGTGGCGCTGGCGGTGGTTTGCGGGGTGCCGGGACGGCACTTTGCGAGGTGGTTGGCTGCTGTGGTTGTATTAGCCCCAGCCCTAGCTGAGGCGCTTATCTCCACGCAGGTGCTGCTATGGCGGACTCCACGCAGAATGGACGCATGCCGGGCGGGGCCGGTGGCGGAGCTGTGGTAAGGAGCCCCCGGCCAGGGTTTTGGGGGGGGAGGGGACAGAGCAGGCCGCGGCGCCGGCCCGACTCTTGTGGGGGGCATGAGGGCCCTGGGCCCTCCACGGTGCTCCTCCAGCAGCGCGGGCACCCTTTGTGGTGCCGATCGCAGTATGCCCTGGACGAGCAGGCGGACAGCTCTCACTTGTGGACAACATGATGTTGCTGCGCAGCCGTTCTTGAAAACGTCTGTATCAGAACTAGTTCCGTGTAGCTGTATTGTGCAAGAAAGACAGCGGATAATGATATGAAGGCGCTTGCAGGTTACTTAGGGTGATTTCTGGTCATTTTGATTTTAATTTTCAATTTCTGATCCTGCCCTAAGAATGCAGAGGACAAGAGCAGGCTTCAAAAGCAGGTTCAAATTTGGAAAAAGCCCCTTGAGCTCTTATGGTGAAGGGAAGCTGATGCTTTGACTCTTGGGCACCGAATAGCCAAAAGCATGCTGTGTTTCATTAGAGCCTTTCTGGTATGGACGCTGTATCGGGAATGGAGAGGGCTGTCGTTAAGGAGAGCTCAACAACAGGAGAGATGCTGGGTTACTGTTGAAAGCTTTCTGCTTTTTGTAGGCCAAGAGTACGTAGGCCAAAATGATGCTGTATTCTTTATGGCATAGTTATGCCAACTGTGACTGACCCCTTCATTTTTTGTTTCAGTAAGATTTATAAAGATTTAGTTATAGGTGTGTGCAGTGTATTTTAAAAGGAACCTTGAAGCAACAGTTGCAAAAATTGGTGAGGTCTAAAGACCTTGCATGATAGCGTTTTTGAAGCTGGCAGTCTAGTGAGGGTGGTTTGTGTATGAGAACTGTTTCCACAAAAAATCTTACCACTGTATTTGCTTGTAGTGTATAAAGGAGCTCTCTGGTTCAGAGGAAAATTACTTATTGTTCATGTTAGCAACATCATATTGAGTCAAGTATCATAGAACACTTCAAGCTATGATTTGCTTCTATTCAAAGTTGGAGACAGACTTTCAGTTTATTGCAGAAGGGAAGAGTGTTTAGTGTATGTAAGTATTAGGATATAAACTTCTGTAGAGTTGTTTTTCTTTCTTTTAATGTAGCAATTTCTGATGGCTAACAAGTTGGATACAGCAATGTGGATTTCCCGCTTGTTCACAGTTTACTGCTCAGCTTTATTTGTCCTGCCTCTTCTAGGGTACGTATTGTAATGTTATAAAATTGTGTTAATAATTTGTGAAGTAACTGCACCTCCTTTTCATGGAGTTATTTTTAATGTAAGGGTAAATTTCTATTGTTCAGCTTACTTGGATATTTTTTGTCAGAATTTATATTGGTTTAAACCACTTTTAGATGCTTTTGGAAAATGTGTTGATCAGCTGTAAAGTAGTGAGTGGCAAATGGATGTCTTCATGTGTAATTATGAAATAATATAGTGAATTGTTTTGCCTGTGGCACTTACAGTAACTCAGTGTTCTCAGTTTTTGACTTGTATTTTGGTAACAGTGCTTATATACAATCATAGAAATACTTCAGGTATTATGTAATTGTGATGCAATTCTCAAGAGTGGAAGACTTCTGAGCTGGGGCTTGGTTTATATAGTAACATCTCCTCTGATGATTTGCAGGTTGCATGAAGCAGTGAGCTTTTATCAGCGTGCCTTGCTGGCAAATGCTCTCACCAGTGCCCTCCGACTACACCAAAGACTACCCCACTTTCAGCTTAGCAGGGCGTTTCTGGCCCAGGCTTTGCTGGAGGACAGCTGCCACTACCTGTTGTACTCTCTTATCTTTGTGAATTCCTACCCTGTTACAAGTATCCTTTGCTTGTGTCATCCTGGTAATGTCTTTAAACATCTTAAACTTGATTCTCTTCATTACTTGTGCCATGATTTGAAAAACTAGCTTGAACTAGAATGTGTTTGCTATTCATAGAACATACTCTATGTAAAATGGGAGAGGCTTATGTTAATTGATCCATATTCAGGTTAATCACCTCTAACTAGTGCAATGCAGTCTCTGGCTACTTAGATTTTTTTTTTTCCTGAGACTTCAGTTTGGTGGATTTTATGACCAGCCTCAAGTGATACTTTGAGCAGTTGGTAACTTTATCATTTATTACCAGTACAGGGTTTATATATGATTCCTCAGTGTAAGTAGGACATGGGTTATATAGAGAGGTATTACTCAGATAAGTTATTAAACAGAGTCTGCAAAAAAGGATTCTGTGGCTTGTCAAAGGTCATATGCAAGGACTGATTTTTCTTTGTGCCACTCTTAAAAATGTCCTACTTTTAATGTCTCTGGCAGAGGAATGTCCGTGTTCTTGCTCTCTAAAATCTGGATGTCTGGCAACTGCATTTTCTTTGATAAAGAAATGCATTTCTTATGACAACTTGTATTTGATAGATTTTAAGTAATAACCTCCTTTGTGTCTTTCATGCAGAAAGAATGTATTTCAGTAGAAATGCGCTTGTGTATGTTGTACTTTTGCATACACACGCATTTAGAAGTTAACAAAGCGTAGCTAAGGGATGTAAGAAGGAAAGGGAAGAGTTATAAATAATAGATACTAGACACATGCATGTCTTAACACAGTATAGGTCATTCCAGCCAACCTCTTGTGAAGTGCCATCAAGTTACAGCTTGTGTGTTAGCATAACTTGACAGAGAAATTAAGTACTTGCGCAGTCTGTAATTTTCCTTATCACTTGCTTCAGTGAGTATTTTTCCAGTTCTGCTGTTCTCTTTGCTTCATGCTGCTACATATACAAAGAAAGTTCTTGATGTAAGTATGATATGATGTATGAAACAATTCATACTGCTGATATTCTTGGGGTTTATAAGTGGGTTTGAGTGGTAGCTATAGTTTTCTTTAGTTACAGTAGGGGAGTTAGAGTGAAACTGTAGTATGGAATCTCAGCACAGAGAATCTGAGAAATCTTTTCTGTTGCCCTTCCTTCCCCCTGCTTCTGTTACGACTCGATATGTTGACACTAATTATTTTTTTCAAATGCTGTTCTTTGAAGGAAACAAAAGCAGCTTAACAGTTAAGTTGAAACTTAAGACATGTCTTTCCAAGCTAAAACATAGCCTGTGAAATTTAATATTCTATTTCAGTAGTAAAATAACAAACTGCAGGGTAAGGGTAGCAAGCAGAGTACTTGCCAGTTGGCCCTGCTGCTAAAGCCAACTGCTTTGTGCAGTTAATGTAACTCCCAGCTTCTCATGTTCCTAACTAGGCTATCTTGCTACCATAGGTACTTCTTCCTGGTGGGCAGAGCAAGTTTGTGGCCTTCCCTATGCAGTTAAATCTAAAATGGGTGGGTGAGGGAATTGCAGCACCTCATGTTTTTAATTGAACTCTATATAATTATGGGGTTCCAAGTTTACGGTAGTTTTGTTTGGGATACTAATCTCAATACCTTTAAAGAATCTAGTCTTAAACTGCTGAAGTGAGTTGTAAATTATAATTATTAGTATTTTGATTTCTTTGTGCTAGAAAAGATAGATGTAACTTGTATGTTTTCTGGCTTTTTTTTTTTTAAAAGGCACGAAGTTCAAGCAGCCTGCCCTTTCTGAGAAATATTTTGGAGAAACTGAGTGCTAATCAACAGAATATTCTGAAATTCATTGCTTGCAATGAAATTTTCCTGATGCCAGCTACGGTTTTTATGTTGTTCAGGTAAGAATTACCATAAATATTTTCAGGATTAGAAACTTTCTACACGTGATTACTTTTTGAAGTTGAGTTTTCTGTGGGTCACAGATCTCCATTTGTATGGTTCTGGCTGACAGAAGCTTGAATTTAATCTGTTTGATTCCTAGACTTTTCAAGTTTTCAGTGCGTCGTGAAATCAAAGTGTTCACTCTGATAAAACTCGGCACCAAAAAAAGCATTCCCTTTCATAGCCTAGGTGACATTGTTGGGTCAAATCAAAGTTTTTCAGGCCTGTAACTTGTGTTCTTCTGCATTGTTTGGTAAGTTTAATTTTGGTCAGTGTAATGGAATATTAAGATCTTCAATAAAAGTGAAGTCTTAATTCTGACTATCAGATTCTAGAAATTTAAGTGGCATGGTATTTAATTCTGCTAAAAGTGAGCAAGCAGGAGTAGGTTACGTCCTTTCCTGTGTTACTTCTGACCAGTGACCCTCATTTCTACTTTTGATTTCATTTGCTTTTACCTGCTCTGCAGCCTGTTGAATTCATTTTGAGGATCTTGAGCCTATGTGTGTTGGAATCCTTCTGAAGTCATATAGGGATAACAATCTGTCTTTTAATATTTGGAAGGGGAGTATGCTTCTTGGAAGTTGATAGAATGCATAATTTATCTTTTGCTAAGTCTGATGAACATTTCAATGCTTCAGCCTAGAAGAGCTCCATTTCATTTAAGGTCACTTAACTGACAGATACACTTTGTATCCAGTATCTGAAACTTTCAAATGCTTTAAGCTTTTCTTTAGGAGCACATTTTTTATTCCCTCCCCCTTCTCTGGAGAATTTAGTATGTGAAGTATTGCTACTTGATACATCATCTAGTAGATACTGAAGCTTATAAAAGATCATATACCAAATTTTAAGATCACAAAATGGTTAAATGCAGCTATTGTGATAATTTGTTCTTTAAACTGGTTTAACATAGTAAGTTACTTGCAGATACTGTACAGGTGCAGTATTGCCTCTTTCCGCCCTCCTGTAGCTGACTTCTGTTACTTTTATTTTTTTCCTGCTGGATAAAGATACTTTTCATACTTGAAGGAGCTCTAGTTACTTGAACTGTCATGTTCAACTTCAGAGTTTTTTATACTGTATTATGTAAAGAAACTTCAGTTATTAAAATTACTCATGGTTCTTCTGTGCTTTGCTGTGTATGGTCTGTGTGCTACTATTTTACAGCACTGTCACATGAAACAGCAGCCTTGTTAAATACCAAAACCTAATTTCAGTGTAGCTGAAGTAGTTGGATATCAGCTTGGCATTAATGTCTCAGTACATCTGTAATAGTCTCCTGCCTGTTCTGAGATGTTCTGCAAAAGATACTACAAATATGGTTCAAATATTCAAAGGGCTATGAACAGAGCTGAAAAAAGTTGCTGTAACTGGACTATATATGTCCACCAGTTTCTGTCCTTGACCAGCAAGCTTTTCTTAATACTGAACAGACATTCACCACACTTCTGTAATCCTTTGCCCGCTGCCAGAAATGAAACATATAATAAACTTCTGAAATGTAAAATCCATACAAGAACAGCATTGTTTTAACTGCTTCATTGTGCAGTTTTATTCTATAATGTAAGTTTCTGCCTTTGTAAGTGTATGGTTATGTGCTTTTTCTTGTCAGTTACATGTAACCTGAACCAATGTGACTCAATCTAGGTAAAGCCCTGTTTGTTGTTATGTTTTGGGGTTTGTTTTTTTTTTGTTTTTTTGTTTTTTTGTTTTTTTGTTTTGGTCAGTATTAAGCTCTACTTCTGTATTCTCTTTCAGTGGGCAAGGGAGTCTGCTCCAGCCATTCATTTACTACAGATTTCTTACATTACGCTACTCTTCTCGGCGAAATCCATACTGTCGGTAAGCACTAAACTGATTTTGGAAGCTCATAGACTCATAGAACAGTTAGAGTTGGAAAGGACCTTAAGATCATCGAGTTCCAACCCCCCTGCCATAAGCAGGGACACCTCACACTAAACCATGCCACCCAAGGCTTCATCCAACCTGGCCTTGATCAGTAAGGATGAAGTCACTTTTATGACTAAAAGTTGTGGGGAAGGAATAAGAAGAAAAGAGGGAAGAGAAGTGAGAATCAGTTGTGGAAGCTGGTCTGAGGGGATCAGAAGGAAGGATGCTGGAACAAGCTTCTATTTGAGAAGAAACACTTAATTTAAAATGAATGGAAGCATTTGCAAGTGAGGAGACAAAAGAAGGGAGGACCTGTGCAACAGCATAGAGCACTAGCAAAAAAAATAACCTGCTAACCTGTACACTGCTAACCTGTACCTAACCTAGCCAAGTATGGCTGAGTTTCAGGGGCAGAAAAAGTCCTTGTAAAATCCTGTGGGATCCCATGGAATGCACTAGGCCAGTGTGAAAACCGTGTAACACTTGTCCTTTAACTGCTGGCTCTGCCCTTGCTCATGGAGTCAGTATGCTCTTCTGACTGGACTCCCCATAGGCTTTTTACCAGCCCAGCTCTGTAGAAATTCTGCATCATTTTGTATGGTGTTGGTTTTGCATGGCACAGCTTTAAACACTGCAGGCTGGTTCTCCTTTTTTTCTTTTTCTTTGTTGCTTGCTGGCTTTTATTTTGCCATTTGTTTCCTCCACTGTATTGTTCATTTATTTGCACTCCCTTTGTGCCTTGTCTCAAGACTGTAAGCAACATCTCAGTGCAGGAAATTCATTGTGCTACCGCGTCACAGTGGAAAGAGCTCCCATTCAGAGACAAGGGAGTATGTTTTTTTAAAGAGGAAACCGTGTTATCCACAGCTTCGTGTTTGTACAGTGCAACGTACAAAGACCGCTTCCTTGGCATGGCTTTATCTCCTACTGTTCATGACAAAGTATGAATTGAGGAAGAAAGAAATTATGATAAAGGAGCAAGTTTGAACCTGTTGAAGGGGAGAGAGAGCAAGGAGGGCAAATGTCCAAAGCCACAGGCCATGGTGGGACCCCATGGGGCACAGCTGTGGTTTGGTGCAAGACATCTAACCCGTCTCATGGGAGCAGAGAACAGGGTCTACACCTCTATGTGAGGTGTCACATTTCTGCTCCTGAGCTGCTGCAGTTTACAGACAAATGCATTTGGCTGGACTTGATGATCTTAAGGGTCTTTTCCAGCTTAAATGATTCTGTGATTACCTTGAGCTCATCACAGTTTAAACTTGCACTCAGATGTTAGCTGTGAAACACAGCAGCTGAGAAGCAGATACGTACTTCTGAATGGTGGGAGCAGACAACGAAATGGTGTAACTGCCAGAAAGCCCTGCAAAATCACTCCCGGAATATAAGTTAGTGCCTAGAGATCCCATGTGAGTGCAAGACAGTGGTGCCATCAGAGGAGCAAGCTGCCATTTCAGCAATGAGAAAATTAATTCCAATTAATATAAAAAACCCCAAAGGCTAAATGAAAGAAAAAGCTCACTGCTGTTAGAGTTAAAAATATGAACATTGATGCTTGGGAGGCAAAAAAGAAGACTGCTTTGTTAACTCCACTGCAGTATATTGCAAACATAGTAGCTTCTTGAGCCCTGACTGCGAGGAGGGTAATACAAATCCCACTGGTATTCACTGTAGTAGCTTAGGCTGGCACGAAGTCTTGCCTATAGGGCTTCTGAGAGAAAGAGATGATGCTTGAAAAGGCAGTGGAGACAGCTGGTGCCTGTGTGCAAGAATGGAGAAGGAAACTGAAGGAAAGGTCCTGAAGCTAAGTAGGACCATAGCATAAAAAGCTCAATAATCAGGATTCTGTGCTGCATTCTGTAGGTACTTCTGCTTATAGCAGGGTGCAGTCTCTGGCTTGGGTAGCATTGAGCAAACAGCATATGCTGCAAGACAGGAAGGCAGGGTGGTCTGGGAGGGTGCTCTGTAGTGAAAGGAGAACTTGCAGAGTTGCTAGATATGAGTAAAGTTTCATGAAAATGCAGCTTCCTATCTATGTTCCACATATAAGAGTACTTAGCAGTAACTGGCAGGCACTGTGACTTGGTATTGATTCTTGGCAAGACTGGGGCCCTGGAACTGTTCTTGGATAAATTCACTTCCTGACATTCGCACCTGAACACTTACATTTGGCTTCCAAGCACTGGTGCTGAAATCATAAAATGATAGAATCATTTAGGTTGGAAAAGGCCTTTAAGATCATTGAGTCCAACCATTAATGCATAACACACTGAAAGAAGTTGCATGCAAATACATATTTCTTGTACTTGAATGAGCTTGTCATATTTATTCTTCAGATAGTGGATATTTCTTTGCATATTATGAGATTCATAGCCTCCATTTCAGAGATCAGAGTGACTTCTAATAAACAATTAAGTCCATGGCAAGTCAATTACTCCATAATTAGCTCAAATCTGTGTTCCCATTAGCAGCAAAATCGTTTACCTGCTATTGAGCAGCCAGCTGTAGAAGGTGTGAAAATCCTTGTGACATTGGAAATACATCCAAAAAATCGAAGCAATCTCCTCTGGCCAGATACTTGCAGACTACAGAGAACACTTAGTGGGAGTTGTCTGCTCTTGGAGAAAATGCTGCTGAGAAGATCTTCAACTGTGGTATTTAGTAAAGCTTAGTTCTTTTTGTTAGACTTGAGAAGCTATGGAAGGTAATGTAACTGTTGGGAAAGTAAGGATAAACATCCCCATTGAGGCACTTTTTGTCTGGATGTGTATCAATTTTGAAATAGCTCTGGCTTTAAAAGCAAGACCAGATGTTTTTTAAATCCATATAGTAATGTAAAGACTTAGGATTTTAAGCTGCTATCAGGCTCTGCAGAGAAGATAGATACCTTACTCTAACTCAATCCTTAGATAGGGCATAAACCAGCTTGCAGCTTGCATTTTGTTCTCTTGCTGCTATGTCATTATGTACCAGTTGCTTTGAATGGATTCTCTCTAGTGTCTCTTTAATATGCCCCAATGCAGGGATAAACGTGGAAGCTAGGTA